>JAWNMR010000492.1:7142500-7440000 GCA_035043845.1 Drosophila picticornis
GCCACTGCCACTGCCTCAGTCGCAGTCACAGTCACCACTGCCTGCCTGTTTGCCTGTCTCTCATACAAACGTTCGTTCGTTCACTCACACACACACACACATACACACACGTTTGCTCTCTCACGCACTGTGTTCGTCCACTCGTCAAGCTTTCGTTCGTTTCGTTTTGCCGACGACGACGACGACGACGACGACGACAACGACGACGACGAAGAAGTTCTCTTGCCCATTCACCACTCACTGGCCTCTCGTGCACTGCTGCTCTGCTAGTGGTGTTTTGTTGGTGTTGGTGTTGGAGTGTGTGCTGGTCTCGTCACGGCGCTTTGTGCTTTGTTGGACAACGACAACGACGACGGCGACGACAACAGAGCGACAGTCGCAGCCGCAGTCGCAGCCGCAGCAGAGCCAGCGAAGACGCGCTCGCCGCTCGACGCCTCGCAGTAGTCGCGTACTTCCGCCGTTACCGTTAGCACCATACATTTCTCTGACGAGGCTGCCATCGCCGTCGCGGTGCACGCAGCCAGCAGCAAGTAGCCAGCAGCAAGCAGCCAGCAGCAGTTAACGCAAAACTCAACTGCAACAATAACAGTTAGCTAGAGGACAACGACAAATAATGACGCGTTCATCATAAACAAATCGAAAAACAATTGCAATTTTTTTAAATTCATTTGGTTGCACATCTCTCGACCTCCACTAGTAAATACTTCCTTAAACCGCTCGTTTCTAAATAGTACCCGGTCTAAACACACACGCACAGTCGGCACACTCACACAAAAAGTGCAAATTTTTTTTCAAGTGTCTTGTGTTGAAGTCATTTCCAATTGGATTTCAAATTTGTTGCCAATTGGAATAAGTCCCTAACGACATCAACAATAACAACAACAACAGCAACAAGAGCAACGTGAGACAAGAAACAGCAACAAGGCGTTGATAAAGTTGTTTAGCAAAACAAAAAAAAAAAAACGAAAAATAAAAACAAAAACAAAAAACAAAAAACCGACAAATAATGTGGCCAAAAGGAACGCGCAAAAACAATTTTGTCAGCTGCCAAACTGCCAATAACAACAACAACATCAACAGCAACTTAGAATAAGCAAATAAGAATTACAGTGCTAACGGTTCCTATACGAAATCAATTCAAGAAGAGGAAGAAGCAGCACAAGCATAAAAAGAAGAAGAGAGGAGGGAGAAGAAGCAGCAGGCAACAAAAGTGTTTTTCCAAGTGCGAAATTTGTTTGTTTTTTTTTGTTTGTTTGTTTGTTAGTTTGTTTTAAATAATATATCGATGAAAAATATATAATCAAATATAATAATGTTCGAAATCTCAATCTGAAAAGGTGGGCAAAATGACAACAACAACGAAAACGACAAGAAAATACATAAAACTGAAGCTGGCCAATGGCCGCCGTGTGGGACCCATGTGAAAAAGGCCACAACAACAAATGAGAAAGAAAGCAAATGAAGAAAGAAAAAGTAAAGATCACAAGAGAAGTGATTTTTTTCCAATAAGAATAACTGAAAAAATAAATTTAAAAAAAAAAATAACTACAAGTGCAATACTAATTAAGAAACAAATGAAAAATTGAAATAAAATTAAAAATCAGCAAAACATTTATCAAAAGTGCGCAACAACAACTACAACTGCAACAACGAGCAACAGCTCAAAACAAAAAAAGGAACAGAAGCAGAAGAGGCAGAAGACGGAGCAGGAGGAGGAGGAGGAGGAGGAGTTGCCCGCCCAGCTGCCATTGCGTGGGCGAGCGCTCGAAAAGTTTTGAAACACCTTTGGAAATTGTAACAAAAATGAGAATTAAAATGCCCGCGGTTCGAATTGCACAAGGTGAGTACTCAAATTAACACAAAATCAAACAAAATGCAAATGCAAAAAACTCATTATATCAAATTGAAAAACAACACATGCCAACAGATATATGCATGTGTGTCTGTGTGTCTGTGTGTGTGTGTGTGTGTGTGTGTGTGTGTGACACCTGTGGGTTCGAATTGGAATGTTAAATAAAATTTGCCACTTGCCACATCAATAGTTTCTACAGCAAGCAAACAGTCGAGCGTCCAGATTACTTACGTAAACATGTATAAATATATATATATATTTGTGTTAAATCTATACTTCATGCATGCTTATCTAAAACTATAACAAATATATATGTAAGCTATATAGTTGATCTGTTGACAAACTCTGTGTTGAGTTATCTAAATAGTTAATATTAAACTCACAAGTTTAGTCGAATGCGTGGCATAAAGATTAGTTGCGTGGCATTAACTTGAAATTATTTATTTAAGTACACACAAAACTTAAAACTTTGAGTAATAATACTAAATACCTTGGCAAGAAGAACTATTTTGAGTGAACAAAATTTTGAAACCGAAGTGCAGCAAATTGATGCAAATGCTGCTTGTCAACTTAAGTCTAAATATTTTTATATTCAACATGTAAAATTTTCAATACAATTTCTTAACTCATTCCTCAAAATATTATTAGGATAGATGTGTATTTAACATCTGGTCAATACATACATATAATTAGATCTCAAAGGAAATTTCAGCATACATTTTGAAATTCCTTCCTTAAAATATTCTCATTATAAATGATTATGTGTGGGATTATTTTTATATTAATTATTCGTTTCATTCTTTAAAATATAACGCCTGGTTTCATTCTGAATGCAACTATTTGCTTTAAGGGCATTGAAAATAAATAAATAAATAATATTATAAGGAATGCGTCGAGTTGGAATGTGAGCTGTGATTGAAAACTGGATTTGTTGCAAGTTTTGACCGGAATTATTGATGGATATGTTAAATTATCTATTCACATGGGCAGACAAATGCACAAATGCCTGTTTACGACGTTATTAATAAATATATTAGCCAAATAAGATACACACATATATATATATATATATATAGATATCTACAAACATATATGCATACTATATGTCGGAGCCCATATATCATGGCCATCTCTTGTTCTTTTTTTTTGTGTTTTTGTGGGTTTTGTATCTACTCCGGTTATCGCGACGATATCGCAATGCTCCGGAAATCAGAGTCCGCCCGTTTAGGTGTGGTTGCAATGATTTCTCCGATTTTTTTTTGTTCGCATTTTTTTTTTTTTGTTAGCGCTTGTAAAGTTAACGTCAGTGTTTATTGCTTAGTTGGTTTATTGCTTATTATTATTATTATTGTTATTGTTATTATTATTATTACCGTATTCTACGTAGCTTTTGGGCGGTGGGTCCGGCGGGATCTCACAAACACATTTTGGCGAGTCTATCTGTATCTCTTTATTATTTATTTTTTTTGCCCAACTGTGGCTATGTCTGTATCTGTTTTTGTGCCTACGCCTGATCACGGCTAGTTCAAAGCGAAATCAAAGCCGTATAACCATAAACTTCACACACACGCAGCCACACACACTCTCTGATTTGCACACACACACACATATACATATATATATTTATATATATATATATATATGTAGATGTATATCCCTATGCAATTGGGCATTTCCGTATCAGCACTCATAAAATGTGACTTGCTGTTAGTTTTGGGCAGAGATTCGTTTTATGCCCGATACCCATTTAAATGGGGTATAATCGAGCTGTATATCGAAGCGGGTAAAAGACAACTTCGATCTAAATCCTACACAGGTATAAAAGTGTATTTAGATGGCAATACAAGTCAATACTTAAGCACAGCTCATTTCAATATGTTAGGCAACTCTGTTAATCGATGGGCAACCCTGCTGATCGAGAGATTTGTTAACTTAACATTTAGTACAACAATCAAATATTTGTTTATATAACTACAGGATATCTCCTAGTCGTGATCTCTCACTCTCTGTCTCTGCCGCTCTCGACTAAATCACTCTTGTTTAGGTGCTGCCCCCGCAGCCTGCTGCACCCTGTTTAAGCATTGTTATCTGCTCTGTTATCTAGATAACGTTGCCGTCCAGCCCTGAACTGAACTGCCCAATGACGCACTTGCCACGTTCCCTCTGCTGGCCATTTATCAGCAAACAGAGCACAGAGCAATGTAGAGCTGCTGCTGCTGGTGCTGCTGCACCTGCCCCATCCCCACCTGAGAGACGACCCTGCCAACCCCCGAAACCTCCCCGAATCCTGTGCAATGTCGTCGAAACAGTTTTAATTGCTCGCAAAGTTGTTTGCCTTGTTATTGTTGTCGTTGTTACGATATTTTTCGGTTTATTTGTGTTACAAATCAAAAGAAACAAGCTTGATGAATGGGGGTATGGGGCTTCTGGGGGCTCTCTAGTGTTTCTAGTGGCAAATCGGGCAGTATTCTCTGTACAACTGATAACAACTAGAATTGGAGCTCTGGCGACTAATTGCTGTGGACCCGCTTCGAGTTTTGGATACAGGTCCCCACCCACAAAAAAAAAAAAAAAACACGAACTCGCCTCGCTTATCGATAGCTGTTGTGCCCAAAATTGCTGTTGTTGTGCCCCTTTCCCCCTTTCCCCCTTTCGCCCTTGCCCCCTCCACTTGTGCACCTCCGAAGAACCTCATCAACATCAGGTGTGCCTTCATATCATAATTAATTGTTACAATTTCATTATTTCTGTCTCCATTTTTGCTGTTGTTGTTGTTATTATTGGTGTTGGGCCTTGCGACAATTGTTGCTGTTGTTGGGAATCTTTTTTTTTGATCTGTGAATTTACAAGATTTCGTCATGCCGCATGCCGCTTCGCAGCTAATGAGTAATTTTTGAGTACAAGTCGCACTGCCAACTGCAATCAAGTGGATGATATATGATGAAGACGGGATGGGGCGAGGTAAGGGGTAGCTGACCAAAAATATTAAGACAAACTTAAGAAGAAGATAGCGAATTCCATTCAATTCAATTTTGAATACATTCCAATCGCATCGAACAACTTGAATCATCGTAATGAGTTATGTTTAAGTGTGTTAGACGGCTAATATCGCAGCTCTAAGTTGAAATGTGTCTCAACAAAGTAGACTTCATTTAAATCAAACTATCAATAATTAAATATTTATATTGGTTAACTTCAGCACCTTGAATATTTCAGATATTCAAATCGCAGTCATAAAGAAGACACATTCATTTTGAAGAACAAACAAACCGAGTTGCTTTCTCTTTTTTTTTTAGTTTAGTTCAGTTTGGTTTAGTTTGCATGTCTCTGCCTTGAAGCGTGCCAAATTCACCTGCCCGTTTTAAAGCACACCCCTCCTCCTCCTCCTGCTCACCTCACCCCAACTCATATGTACTTCGATACCCCGGCAGGCAGGGTAATATAATTCGATCGGCAATCAGTTTATCAGACTGTTTCTCTGCGAACCAGTCGAATACATTGTAAATTTTATATTACACCAATACGAACAATCAAATGGGTTGCATGAGATCTGGTAAGGAAGGATATCCCAATCAAACTGGACGAGAGGTTGCCTATTTACTATCGGACTACTTTATTATATTCCTTAGCGCTTTTTTAAAAAGTTTTTTAATACAATTTTGATGGGAGCAGGTAAATTGCAAGGTCGACAAGGGTATTGCAACTGCGGCGTGTTGTTCGTCATTGTGTTGTTGTTTTTGCTGTTGCCAGTCCCTCAAGCCGCGAGTCCACGTGACCGTTGTTCCGCTTGACTTCGAGTCGCATTCACAAACACTCACAAACACTCACAACACTCACAACACTCAAACGGTCAAACGCTAATCGAGCGGCAAATGCAGCTGGCCTCGAATCAGTTGAATCGATAGTTTTCACTCGCTCGCTCGGACAGCCGGAGTGGGCACATGCCCCTGCCCCATGCCGTTGCCACTGTCACAGCCCCCACTCCTGCTACTGTTCCTGCTCCTTTCGCTCCTTTGTTTCGATATGTGTTTTTTGTTGTTGTTGTTGTGTTTTTGCGCTTTTAATTTGATTATCGACCAAACAGTGTCCATTAAATGAGCGACCGACCGCGGTCGCGTCCGTCTGCCATTGTTATCCAGCTCCTGTTCGAAAGCGTGCCATGGCAACGTCTCTGTCAGCGTCGAGTACCCCTCCCTCATCCGCCTCGCCCCCTCACCAAGTCTCCCCACATTTGTTATATGAAATAACAGCAGCACAGCACACAGCACACAACTCAATTGCAACCCCAATCCAATCCCCAATTCCATTCGCTTGTGTCGTGTCATGTGGATGGATGTCAAACTTTTGTCCAGCTGCGGCTTAAACGGCACCAAAGGGGTGAGGATGTGCGGGGTGGGGAGGATGGGGGTGTGCTACTGCTGCTGCTGGATCTGATGTATTTCAATTGCGACAGGAGCCTGCAGGACATCTCTGAAGGCAGCCCCCAACCTCCAAAATGCCACCAAATAAATGGCAACTTTGGCTAGCAAATATCTCGCTGCGGGTAAGCGGGTCTCCCACTTTCTCTCTCCCTCTCTCCCTCTCCCTCTCTCTGTCTCTCTCTCTCTGTCTCTCTGTGCTGATATACTCGTCATGCGGCACACGGCTGGAGTCAAAGCCGTTGTCGTCTGTGCCACCGACTGCTGCCACTGGCAGCATAATCAGCCACAACAGCGCGCAGCAAGTTGCTTCCGCTGCGGCGACTTCAGAGCTCCTCCTCCCCCATTCACACATTCTCCCCATTCTGCAATTGTGAGCCAGTGCTCCTCACTAGGTGCATCCGCAGCCGTGTCCGTCCGTCGCAGCCGTGTCCGTTTTTTATTCGACACGGGGGCCAGCGGGCGGTCGGAGCCAGTCGGCCGGCCAACCAAAAAAAAAGCCCAGCCAACAACAACAGCAACAGCAACAGCAACAGCAACAATGAGAACAACAAGAAACGCTAAGACTGTGGCACTCGGGGCACTGCCAACTTGACTTGACTCAACCCAAACCAACCCAACCCAGCTCGACTCGACCCGACTCGGATGCGGATTCGGATTCGGATTCACATTCATGCACATTCACAGCGAGTCATATTCACATTCGCATTCACAGATTCCGGCCAGGCGCATGAATTGTTTTGCACTTTCTTTTGTTTTAAGTACGCTTTGCCTTTTGTTTACCCCATCTACACCCCATCCCCATCCCCTTCCCCTTCCCCTCCTTATCCCATATACGTCTCTCTCTCTCTCTCTCTCACACACTCTATCTGTCTCTCTCAGTCCACTTTTTAAGTTTTCGTCCAAAAATCATAAAAAATACAAAATAAAACACAAACATGAAATGAGGCAAACAAAGCGTGGCGCAGTTTGATGACAAAATAATACACAAAAGCTGAAAAAAAAACCCCTATGGAAGTCAGTATATATAAATGTGTGTGTGTGTGTGTGTGTGTGTGTGTGTTGGGCACATTCCCAAAGAGAACAAAATAAAAATTGGAGTTGCAGCAAATGCAAATGCAAATGCAATCGTAAGTCCTGCAACAGGACAGCTGCACGAATGTTGGCGTTTTTTATTTAATATTAACAACTTTGAGTTGAGTTAAATGAAAAATTGTGGAAAATCTACAAGCAAACATATCTAAATTGCCACTTGAAGCTAAACCCGTATTTTATATACTTTTTAATTGCATTTTATGATTTCAAAATTTACGCATTGCAGCAGACGAGTTCTTAACTTAACTTTGCCATAGCTTTAATCGCATAAAAACGGAAATTATTTTAAAAAAAAATTATTAAGTGTAAAAAAATGATTTTCTATTCAAAAAAATAGACTTGCAGTTATAGTTATTGAAACGACTGACTTATGCACAAGTGAAAAGTGTTTGAACTTCATCATTATTCAATTAGCCAACAGTTGGCAAGGGACATGCGTGGCGTATACGCAATTTCTGTGCGCTTGCCTTTGCTAGCTGACCAGCTGCTGTTGCTTCCTCTTCTGCTCCTTCTGCTTCTTCTTCTTTTGCTTCTTGCAATGCTTGCTTTCGGGAAATGCCCGACGAAAGCGAAAATGAGCAAAGCAAAGAAACAAAAAGAGGAAAAAAAAACAGAAGCCAGAACCAGACGTGCAGGCGGAAAATAGCTTAAAAAAAGAAAAGAAAAGCACAAAAGCAAAAAGGCGAAAAGGAAGTGGAAAAGGAAAATGACGGCAAGTGGCAAACTTAATGAATCTTTTACAGCGTTTGTTTTGACGCGCATATTTTGATGACGTCGGCGCCGTTGTTGCCGCAACGTTGTCGTTGTCGCACTTTGGCAAACTTTTCACTTTCAATGGCGGCCGCAGCGCAGATAGCGCAAAATAAGAGCCACCCCCCGCCCCCCCCCCCTCCCCCTGCCATTTCCTGCATTCAAAGCGTAAAGGAACTTGGCACCTTTGTGCTTTCTGCTGCGGTGGGTGGTGGTTGGGTGTTGGTTTGCCGCCTCCACTTTTGCAACAGGAGCAGCTGTTAAATTTGCGTAGCCAGCGAGCAAAACAAACCACAAAATATATGGCAAGGCGAGACGGGACGAGACGCGGTGCGGCGGGGCGGGGCGGGGCGTCGCAAACATTTGAGTGATTTACTGGGAATGCCACCAAAAAGCGAGGCTTCCCCACCCCTCGCACAATGTTCCCTCTCACCGCTCACCGCTCACCTCTTCCCTTTCCCCGTTTTTTTTTGCGGCGCACGCGCCTCGCAGCAAATGTTGCCTACGATTTGCATTTGTTGCTGTTGCTCGCGCATCCTGTGGCACAACACTGGCAGGCGTTCTCATCGCACGTGCCACAAGTTGCAATTTGAGACTAGAGCGGCTGCCGCTTCCGGCCAGGAAATGCGCCAAGCAACACCAAAAAAAAAAAAACAAGATGTGCCGAAAAAGGCGCCTAAAACGGCGTGATTTTCATTATTATTGTTTTTTTTTGTTGTTTTTTTTTGTTGTTTTTTTTTTTGTCAATTGCGTTGCGCATAAATTATCCAGGCTGCTGGCTGCTGGCTGCTGGCTGCGTTGCTTTGCTTTGGTTTGCTTTGACGTGACCAAACGCACTTTCCCCCCTCTCCACTGCTCTGCCCAGTCTTAGCCTTCAGTTTGCCAGTTGATTAGTTCCAGGACCAGGGCCAAGAGTCATTCATTAAACGGCCCCAAAAGGCTTGGTCGCCTACGCAATGTCAAAATGTGGCAAGAACCACAACCTGCCCTTCAATTGCCCATACCCATTTTATGGAAGATGCTACCCAGTGGACGGTTGCCGTTGCTGTTGTTGGTGTGGTTGTCTTTTGGGTTTGGTTTTGGCTTTGGCTTTGGCTTTGGCTTTGGCTTTGACTGTTTTGTCTACCTTCGGTTGGCTTTTTTAATTGAGCAGCGCAATTATTATTTACTGGCAGGCTGGCCGGCTGTCCGCATGTCTCGTTGTCTGCTCATTCATTCATTTACTCACTCACTCATTCAGTCAGTGAGTCCGTCAGTCCGTCAGTCCGTCAGTCCGCCAGTCCGTCAGTCAGGCATTCAGTGCGCTGTTTATAAATAGCGCACGAAGCGCAGAATTGAAAACGCTGCCCACGCAGTCTCTCGCAGCGCCGCACCCAGCTCCAAGCTGAGCAGAGATCCAAGCAGAGCTTTGATTTCGACCAGGAACTACGGGAATGGGAAACGTGGAGCTCCGCGCATGGGGTCAGCGGTTCAGGGAGTGTGTGTGTGTGTGTGTGTGTGTGTGTGTGTCTGTCTGTGTGTGGTTCTCTTTTTTTCTTAAGGTTTTTTCTGTCAACCTGAATGAGGTATTCCCTATTGAGAAGTAGCTATCCCTCTTTCTCCCTCTCTCCCTCTCTCCCTCTCTCTCTCCGTCTCTCTCTCTCTCTCTTTCGCTCTGTGTGGTTTATTTTTGTATGTGGGTGTTGATGCCTCAGCTGAATTCAATAAAAACTTCACAGCCAATGAGCCCCCTTTATTGATGCTCTCGCTCAAAGTATCTCAACTCTGTTACAACAATTGCCACGTTTTAAAGAGATGGATTCCGACCAAAAGTTGACTTAAGCAAGTTTGTTGCTTTTCGACAAAACATTAAAATGTTGTTTCTTTCGAGAAAGAACCGAACTTTCCCTGGCGGAATCTATATCTCGATAAATTAGTTCTTGTTCGACGAAGCTTTTTTTTTGCTGATACTCAATCATAAAAAAAAATCAAAATAATTAAGTAAAAAGTGCTCAAAGTCAGACAACTGTGTCAAATAGTTGTGCAAAATGACTAACACTAATACATTCACAGATATTGCCATCAGATATCAGTTGCATATGGTAGACTCAAATGGTTAGAGTATTGGGTTTTCGGTGACTTTTGATAGGTTGGGTGTATTATTATTATTATTTTTTCTTTTTTGGCATGTGACCAACTGAAAGACGACGCGTGCTGCAATCTGAGAGATTTGCTCGTCTCGTAGGTGTGGGTGCGGCTTCAGCCCAGCCCCGGATGGATGGATGGATAGATGGATGGTTATTTAGCTGCTTTGGATGATGATAAACATGATGATGAACATCATGTTAATGATGATGGTGATGATAATGATGATTGCTTGGGTTTTTGGGTTGGTTGCTTAGCTGGCATAATTTAATTCAATGATTACTGATTTAAAATGAAACGAAGACGTCGCATGACGTTGCCAATGCTCCAACAACAACAACAACAACAACAACAACAGCAACAACTGACAAGAGGGCGACGCGTGCGTCCGCAGCTCAAATAAATAAATCAATCATGGCACTCTCGTGCTGCAGGCGAACAATACCAACAACAACAGCAAGGCACATACACAATTGTTGGAGCCGCACCCCCCAAGCGCCCCCCTTCTAGCTGCCATCATCCAGACCCACCTCGAAAGATTCGTGTGTGTGTGTGTGTGTAGGGGGCACTCCCCATTTCCGCTTGCCTGGCGATTAATATCGGAGAGATGGCACCGCAATAATCCCCGTCAACCAAGTGGGGAAACCTTGTACCCTAATTCAGTACACCTCCCCCCTCCCAATGCTCTTCCCTCTCTCTCTCTCTCTCTCTGCCCATATTCATTATGATTATCAGGTTGCGCTTGTAATGATTATCATTAGGAGAGAGATGCCATTCTCACTGCACACCTTAACTGCAGGCGACCGGCTGGAGGGGGGGTGGTGGCTGGGGGATGCCTGTTGCAAGTATCCACTTTCGTCACACATAACAACACACATTCCACAATGATTGCCTGAATGCAACTCACACTCAGACGGTGAATACACAATGAATCCTATCCCAATCAGTCACAAGGGGCTACTCATGAATACGGCTTTAGACAGCAAGATGAATCCATTTCAGTCAATTAACTATAACTCTGACTACGACTATGACCAGGAATGAGTGCAGTGGGCACACTCAAATGCATATGCTGAATGTTGCGGGAAACTGAAGTGAGTGCGTTCAACGAGTTGGAAAATCGTTGTGCTTTTGATGCGATCAGAGTGAAACTTGCCCAATTCGACTCAAAATATATTCGACTTGGCACAAAATAAATGTTATAATAATATATATTATAAAATATATTTCAGATAGTTTTATTATCTTAAGCATTATAATAAAAAGACTGTTCTTCCACAAAAGTTCTGTTCTGTTCTGTTCTGTTCTGGTCACAAAAGTTTGAAGTTGATTCCTTTGTCGCTTTCCCCTCGGTTAGTTTAATCGTCGCTATGAATTTCGCAGAAAACTCTTTCTCAAATTGCCCGTTTTCCCCCCAAATGCAAACACAAATATGCACAATCGCCCAAGACACCCCTACCCCCAACCCTACCCTCTGCCCCTGACTTGGTGCCCCCCTTTTTTTTTAACGCACTTAGATTTCAATGGGCACGCGCGACTTTTAAATCGCTTGCTCCTCATTCGTTGCGCTTGTTTCACATGTGTCCCACACACACACACACACACACTGGGGAGCTGCTGCTGTCTGTGTGTGTGTGCCCAGTCTCCAAGACGCGCTCTGATCTTTGTCAACGCTTTATTGTTGTTGTTGTTGCTGTTGTTATTGCCATCGTCTTCCTATTGTTATTCGCTTTATTGTTGTTGTTGTTCTTCTTGTTGCCGTTGCCGTTGCTGTTGCTGTTGTCGTTGTTGACGCCTCCCCTTTTATATATTCATTCATTTTTTTTTGTTGGTTTTTTTTTCTTTTTGCGTTTCTTGTGTGGAGAGTTTCTAGTTACAATTCAACTGATAAGTTATTTACTTTGGGTTGGGGCTTTGCTTTGGCTTTGCTTGTCCGTCCGTTCAAAGTCGATTTTGTTGTTGTTGTTGTTGCTGTTGTTTTTCATTTTATTTCATTTTTGCCGTTGGCTCTGCCTCTCAGCTCGAGTTGGCCCTGGCCCAGCCCCAGTCGCAGCCCCAGTTGGCTGCCTGGTTGGCTGCTTGATGCGAGCGAGAGCGAGTGAGAGAGAGAGAAAGAGACAGAGAGACAAAGCGCGAGAGCGAGAGCGAGAGAGAGGCCGAGCTGTGGCCAAGCGCATTGAATGAATATCAGCAGCAGCAGTCGAGTCGAACACTCAAAATACTTCAACTCAGCGCTGCTGAGCAGGTTTCTTTTTGCTGGCCACCGTCAGAGCGAGATTGTGTGTGTGTGTGTGTGTGTGTGTGTGCGTGTGTGTGCGATTGAGAGCGCGTGCTGTTTGCTTATCTGCTGCCGTGTTACGGTTTTTTTTTTATATTATTATTATTATTGTGGGGAGCTCTTCACACCTGCCGGCAATGCTGTCGATCGCAGCAGCGATCTCCAATCTGCCCAGCCTCGAATTGAGAGCGGTTGCCCCGCTCTATCTCTCTCTCTCTCTCTCTCGCTCTACGTGTGTGTGTGTGTGTGTGTGTGTGTGTGTGTGTGTGCGTGTGCTTGGCTGGCTTTTTGATTGGCCAGACCTTGATATCTCGCCTGTACATAGGCCGAGGCCGGGCCAGGCCAAGCCCAAAGCTGCGTCCAACACAGTCAACAACAGCAACAACAACAATCAGCCAACGACTGCTGGCGCTGCGTGTGCTGGTCGACAACGTCTCTGGGCTCGGCCAAGGCACCATCATCATCATCATCATCATCAACATCATCAACATCATCATCATCATCATCAACATCATCATCATTCGCATTGATTGTCGACTCAAAACTGGGCCTGGCATCTACGTCTGCGTCTTCGTCTTCGTCTCCGCCTGCGCAGCATGCCCACAACAACAACAACAACAACAATACAATTTTGCATATATACATCTATATATATATACGAAATAAAGCTGGCCCGATTTATATACCACAAATAGCTTGTACGCCATTTTGTGCTAGAGCGAGAAAGAGTTGAGTTGAGTAAGATTTGCAGTTGCAAGTTTGCCGCTTGCTGCTTGCCGCTGTGGCACAGCTTGAGCTGCCACATCTATTGGCTACCGTCTCTCAAAGGGGTTCAAGTTTCACAAATATATAACCAGGCTTCACATTTTGGGCAAAGTTGCTTCAGTTTATGATTATTGACACATTTATATTTTTGTGTACCATATTTTTGGATCGACGTAACAATTTAGTTTTTAGTGAATGATGATTTGCCATAGAAAATATGCTTTCAAGAAAATTGATTGAAAAGTGAATCCCACCAAATCTCACCTCCGATGATCATTCATTACTAGCCACAAATCGAGTTGGGGCTTGCCAAGTATTCTCTGGTCAAAAGTATAGTCCAACTTGCCTCAAAAAAGCTGGGAGCTGCAGCTACGTGGCAAGGGTTCGAAATTAAAGGCGAGAGTGCAAAGGCCTCAGAATGGTTGAAAATTACCGTTGGCTACTTGAGCACACCTTGTGCCGTGTGGCAAGCAAATAAACGCCGTTGCAAGTGGCAGTCTGAGGCAGGCATATGCTTCTATTTGACTCCTTGTGCGTGTGTCAATCTAAACTCTTCTATGTGTGTGTGTGTGTGTGTGTGTGTGTGTGTGTGTGTGTGTGACATATGCAAGGGAAAAGGCATGCATCAAATGGCGCAGACACTGACTGACTGACATACACAGCACTGGTGGGTTAGTTGGGCCAGGGATGAGGATGAGGATGAGGGTGGGTGAGGGGGTATGGTAAGTGTGGCTGTAGCCAAAGCTGTAGCTGCGTTGAATCCTTTTTGGAGCCAGGGCCAAGTCAGTTTGCATCATCATTTAGCGCAGGCGAGCGAGCAGCTAAAGCGTCGCCATTGTTGGGCACAAGTTGCGCATAATTGAAACATAAAACGCTTGGACACCAATTCACAAAAGCCAACCGACGAGGCAGCTGTTGTGGCAGCCAAAGGAGGAGCGAACGCTGCACAGCGGCAGCCAAGAAAAGATGCTGAATGGCCACATGAAGGGGGGAGGGGTAGCAACTAAAGAGGGGCGAGGGGCGACGAGGAGGAGCAGGCAGCAGGCAGCAGCAGGCAGCACTGGGAGCTGTGCATTGTGCGAAGCCAAAAGAAAAGAGACAATTGTGTGTAAGAAAGATATGCAAGCTCTCTGTATGTGTATGTGTGTGTATGTGTATGTGTGTGAGTGTATCTGAGTGTGAGTGTGAGTGTTGCCAAGTTTATGAGTGCCTGTGTGTGTGCCTGTGTGTGTCTGTGTGTGATTTATGTCGCTATGTTTGGGTTGCTGTTGAACGATTTGTTGTAAATTGAAGAGTGCCAAGCCGCAAATTTGAATATGCCAGCTGAGTATGTGTATCGTGTGTGTGTGTGTGTGTGTGTGTGTGTGTGTGTGTGTGTGTGGTGTTACTAACTCATGTCACTGCTAATAAGCCACAATATCTACAAATTGAACAAGACACACACACAATGAATAACGCCAGACGAGCCAATTGAAATGGAATTATGGCTTATACAAAAGCTGCTGAAACACACGAGTACCTCAAATTGTGTTCACAATTATTGGTTTGAGCATTTATTGCATGGTAATTGTTCGATTAACAGCTAAAGATTTCAAATTTTGAACACAAACAGAAATCAACTTGATGTGCACAAGTTGATTTCATTATTTCGAAAACTGGCTAAAGCGTTTTAAGTATGCTGCGATTGATTAAACTCTTCTTAAATCTTTAAATCATGCGAAATTCTCTTAAAATATCTGGTTGTATTCTTATTCAACATTTTGCTCATATTATTTGAAACCCTTTTTCAAATCAACTTGATTAATTGGTATCTAAAAATAAGTTTGAATAAATATGTGTGCAAAAGCGAATTTTAAACTTTATTTACTCTGTTTGCTACTTGCCGCTACTCTGCCGCGCTCCGATGCATAGTTCATAGTTCAGCTGAAATTGTGATTAGTTTCGAATATTTCATTTGGATGCCTCCGTTTTTGGTACTTGCATATTGGGAGAAGAGCAGCCATATTGTCTTGCTTCACCATTGATTGCTATGGCAACACAGCTAGTATATTATATTTGCCAAATATCTCTGCAGCCTCAGTGCCTCCCTCCTGCTCCTCCCTTTGCCCAAGCCCATAGCAAACCGCCCGAAAATTATTTGCGCCCATAAACTTTGTCCGCTTTTCAATTATTTCAACTTGCGCATTTTATTTGCTGCTGCTTTTTGCCAGCCGCAACTGCTGCCCCAAAAACCATGCCCTCCTCCCTTGCGGTTGCCACCCATACATGGGACACACGGTGACCAACAGACCCCATACCCCATGCACCAGCACCATCCTGTTGGCGGGTGCGGATGCCTGCGGAGTATGCGTCAGCATTTTCAGCAAGAGATGCATTGCGATTCTCTTGACCCCCAGTTAAACTGCCAAAAAAAGAGGAGCAGACGCGAAAACAAAAACGCGAACAAACCGACGAAAGGACGAAAGGACAGACACCAAACGGGGACACCGAGGGACAGACATAGTTCGAGTTAGAGAGCAGAGAGGGGAAGGGAAGAGATGGATGCCATAGACATGTCGAGGGGAGGAAGGAAGCGGCAAGGAAGCTCAGCTTCAGCTTCAACTTCAGTATTTCGCTACTTTCATTTGTTCACAATTTGTGTCCTGCCCTGCGGTGGAAGTTGCTGCTGCTGCTGCTCCTGCTGCTGCGGTTAAGTTCTCCGAAATTGCAGTCATAGTCTGCTACATGAGATAGACACACATACACACACACACACATACACATGTACATGCATATATATATGTATATATACATATACATAACTGCGGTGTCTGGCAGGATTTTCGCTGGGTCGTCGGTTTCGTCGGTAGGGACACACTGCCCAATAAGTGGCAAAAGCGACGCGTGCTTTTTAGAACGCAACTTCAGCTATCAGAGCTGGTTCTGGCAACAGCAATAGCAAACAAAGTCCAAGGTCCACTTTGGAGCCGGGCAAGATGGGGCAGGGTGTTGAGTGTTGAGTGTTGAGGCATCGTCCGCAGCAGCACGAATCAGTCAGCCGCAGTTGCAGCATAAAGTTCATGTTGCAACGAAACAGTTGCAGGATACAGGATACTGCTGCATAGAGACACAGAGATAGAGCGAGAAAGAGTTAGAGAGAGAGAGAGAGAGAGGTAGGGGGAGGGGAGGGGGAGAGCAAAGCATACATCACAAATAGAATCGACAGGACTTTAACATTTTATTGTGAACCCGAGGCGAAAAATGCAGCAGCAGCACCAGAAATGCACATGTCTGAGTGTGTGTGTGTGCGTGTGTGTGTGTGTGTGTGTGTGTCTCGTACGTGTACTATCAACGTCATCGGCCACATTTGGCTCTGCCTGTGCCTCAGACTCTGATTCCAACTCCAACTCCAAGTTCGACTTTGACTTCGACTCGGCGCCAGCAACAACAGCGTCATCGTCATCGTCAGCGTTTAAGTGCCGCATCCGGTCGTGCCCAGCTTTGGCCAGAGCGAGATGCCACATGAGAGCTGACTCTGCCACTCTGCCACTCTGCCCCAGACTCCAAGCCCAAAACACACACACGCACACACACATAGCCAACATTGGGGCACTATTGATTTTGGCGGCGATGCGGCGTTGAGTTGGGTGCAAACTGCCTCTGAATGAGCATGTGTTTGTGTGTGTGCATGTGTGTGTTCGTGTGTGTATCCTGTTTGGGGTTGGACTGTATGAGAATTTGGAATGCTTGCATGGACCATTGGGCAAATGGGCGTGTGCTCTGTGGTCACTCAGCGTATGTGTATGCGTATGTGTGATATATATTTTCACTATTCGTCTGTCCGGCACATGACTCCGCCCATTCGAATGTGAATACGAATTCGAATACGACTGCGAATGCGAATGCGACTGCGAATGCTTTGTGTGCTCTTATTTGATTATAGTCTAAGCCAGATCACGAGAGATGCATGAAAATTGCCAACCTAAATCCGAACTATTAATTGACTTTGTTAAAAGTTTGTTAACTGAAATCGTCTGAAAATTATTTAGTTTTTTTGTTTCTGTTTTATTCACAATATGCTTTATGTAATTGATGGACTTAATTTTCATTGTATTTGAATTGGCATCATCAACTTGGATTTACTAATCGACAAAAAGTACACAGAGGGTTTCGCTTGCACCACAATATGCATTGCCAACCACATTTGTCTCTATAAATAGTTATGATTCCGCCTCACAGCCAGAAACATGCAGCATCTGTCACCTGTGCTGTGGTGAAGCCATTTAATTGCCAGTTGCCAGTTGCCAGTTGCCCGTTGTCAGTTGTCAGTTGCAAGTTGGTGGTGTCCTATTGGCAGCGAAGATTAGTTCTTCCTGCAGCTAATAGCCAAGCCATAAAATAATAATAAACAAATGACGGGCAATAAGGGAATAAACAGCATCGGATCATGTAACCCAAAGTGTAACTGAAACTCAGCCACGGGCCATGCGACGATGCGACAACTTTGACTTATTGCTATTGCTGCGACAGATACAATTACAATCGATTGCCCCCAAAGCCCTGCGGAACTGCAGGCCTTGCGGTCACCGAATGGATAAGCGAGTGAGCGAATGAGCGAATGAGCGAACGAATGACTAAATGAATGAATGAATGAATGAATAGTTGGCCAGAGCCTACAGTCAAAGCAAGAAGGCAGTGACTAACAAAAACCAAACAGCTTTCTCACCTTTGTCGGGAATCGGAAGCGATGCCAATCTCGATTTGTTATCAACGACGTGGCTGAGGTTGGCAACTCTGCCGATGGCGATGGCGATGGCGTTGCCCAGTTGCTGACTAGTGCCGATTGCATTTGCGCCAGATTGAAGATTGCGAACCTGAGAAACCATATCCGACTTTTGAGCTCACTATGGGCAATAGGATCATCGAACTTTTGCGGTGATGATCTTTGCTGCTGTTTTTCTGTTTCTGTTGCTGTTGTTGTTGCCGTTGTTGTTGTTGCCGTTGTTGTTGTTGATGCTGTTGTTGTTGTTGATGCATTGTCTGCACAACGCTCTGGCTTATTGCGGTTAACCGAAAGCTGTCTATAAATTATTGAGATTGTCTCATTATTCATATAGAATACAATAGATTTCATTTACGTTTCATTTTATTGCAACAAGAACAGCAGCAACAACAACACCAAGAAGCAGAAGAAACAAACTCAGCAAAGCAACAAAAAACATCACAAAACCGGTCACAGATCGTTCAATTGCCTTTGTTTGTTTGTTTGTTTGTTTGTTTGTCTCCCATCAGTCTGTGTGTGTGTGTGTCTTGGCCAAGCTCGCCTTCTGGCCAGGCTTAGGTCACCCAGACATCGGCGACCACACCAGGCAGCAATGCGTGGGAGAATTTTAATGAAACTACCAACAAACAGACAACAGACACAACACACACAACACACACACGCACACCCACAAATTTGAAGAACCAATCCCAAAAGGCAAAACTTGTTGTGCTAAATATAACAGATAAGTTGCCTCCAATGCATATTTCTTAATTATCTAATTGTATTTTTGTACTTTGCAATAGACCAACCCGCAATTAAATAATAATTAACACATCTTTTTCTCTTGTTTCTCATTGCAGGTGAGTTGGCCAAACAGAAACAGAAATCGGCGAACGATCGCTGTTGCTGGGTAAAGTTATCAAATGCATTCCCAATTATGGCATTTCTATTTATATAAAACTTAGAATCTTGGTATACTCCATATCATTAATTGCTCGTTACAAACACTTTCAAACACAAGACACACACACAAACAGAGTGAGAAGAGCTTCGTGGTCCACTTGCAATAAGCTTGTGTAATTTTCGATGAATACTTCCTCATTACTGTCGGTTGACTGCTGCTGATCTAAATGAATTTCCCAGCGAATTTCTACAGCTTCTGCTGCTCGGCAACAAGCGTCGTGAGCATTGCTCTGATTTCCCATACAGCGCCCAAGTTGTGTGTCTAGACATGAAGACATGGACTGGGATAGAACCAGTACTAGTACCAGCAACAGTAACAGTGCCAGTGCCAGGCCAGTGCCAGGCCAGTGCCTGAGCCAGAGAGAGAGAGAGAGAGAGAGAGAGGAGAGAGACCTGACTTTGGTTTGGGGTCGGTCACATGGCCGCCAGTCACTGGCATTTCAATCAGATGGCTGTAGTTCGGCTCGGCTGTAGCAATGCTGCTGCAACGCTGCCACGCTGCAACAAGTTAAGTACATGGCCCATAACATGGCCAACGCGTGTAATCGCAACTTGTTGGATGTTGGCCTTTTAATTATGCCAGCAGCATATTCAAAGGCGCCCTCTCGGTCAAATCCATTTCAACCCGAGGCTCGTTAGCCAACCCAAAATGCCTTCCAGCATGGCCGGTATGCTTGATACACTATCCCTACCCCCCACCCACCACCTCTCTGCCCACCCTTTCATCACCGGCTCTGATCTGGCTCACATTGAGCGCGATGACATCTCAATAGTCCATGTCAAACCTCTGAGGGCGCATTGTCAATGTCCAAGCTGCCTTGTCAATTGGTTCAACTTGGGAACGGGACTACGATTGCAATTGCGAACGCAGAAAATTTTCGATTCGTGTACGTACGACTGACTGACTGACTGACTGACTGGCTGGCTGACGAACTGAAGAACTGCCGGAATGAGTAGCTGACTAGCCGACGAACTGGCAACAAACATTTGATGCAATGTCGCTTAATTAGCATTATGTGGGCAACAATGAAGGAGACGACACGTAACATTTGCCTAATTAGTAACCTTGACTGCCGCCTGACTGATGGATGGATCGATGGATGCATAGATGGTTGGTTGGTTGGTTGGTTTGTTGGTTTGTTGGTTAATCGGTCGGTTCGATAAATGTTAAATGGCATTCAACTTGCTGCCAAAGCTGACTCTAAACACAACTCATGCCGCCGTCGACTAACTGACTTCTCTGTGGCTCGGTGGTGCACACAGAAAAAAGACCAACTGCTTCAAAGTTTTTCTAGTTCCACGAAAATTGCTCAAATCCTCTATTTCCATAAATTAATTTCTACGAAACGTAATTTTACCAATTAGAAATGCCAATTAAATATTATTAATAAGAATCAATACACGGAAACATCGAACTTTGTTCTCGCAAGCTTTTGTCCGCTTATTTTTTTGTGAGTGTGGGGGCCTGTTGGCAACTCTGGCCAATTTCCAACTGCAGCGGCAGTTGTGGCACGTTGTGCTTTGTTTGTCATCATCAGCATCAGCATCAGCATCGGCATCTTAGCATCCTCATCATCAATATCCACGCCGGTTGACTTACACGAATTGAACACGAATGCGTGGTAATGTTGCGTGCATGTCTAAACAATTCAAATCCCAGTGACGCCGTACGCAAATTTTCCAACGATGACATCGGCAACAACAACAACAACAACAACAGCAATAACAGCCACAACAATAACTAAGTGAAACAAATCGCAGCTGCAGCTGCATGGCATGCCACGCCTCCAGCCCAAGAGAGGAGAGAGGCTGTGGGGTATATGTATATCGTGTTTGAAATTATTGGAAGGTGTCAATGCGTGGCAAGCTAACTGCCGCCTGCCGCTGTTGCCGTCTCCATCGCGTCCTTGTAGCAACTTCCTTCCGTGTGGCATGTTAAGCAGCCACTGGTCGTACAATGGGCGCAAATGGGATTTTGAAGCCTTTAAAATATGTGTAATACTGAGACTGTGATTCGAAGACGTATCGATATACTTGTCAACATTTATCGATAACTCCAGCACGCTCCTACATTTTGTTTGTTATCGATGATTCAACGGAGTTATTATATTTTGTGCATTAACCATGTCGATGAGCAGTGTTAATATGTGCTGCTTTCGATAACTATATTGAACTTCTGTCGATTATTAAATCGATTCTTTCGCACTTGGCTCGATGATAACTTGAAAAAAGTATTAACGTTGATACGGCAGTTGTAACGCTTTCCACTGTACTCTAGCACTCAATGCAGCAATCCGATTGATATCCGGACATGGATACAGATACGGACACGGACAAGGACAAGGACATAAGAGATAAAAGCTGCGCCTGGGTTTTGGTGGTCTGTCGGCCGATGATGGCATCTGTGGGTTTTGCGGCATGCCTGACCTGCGGCAAGTGCGTGTAAATGCAAATGTTGTCAATGTGCAGCCGAAAATTGAAATTGGGTATTCGAGGCTTTAGTTAAACGCGCAACGCAGCCGCGTCCGCATCCGCAGTGACAGTCGCATTTGCCGTCCATTCGTCCATTCGTCCATTCAGCGCTCAAATCCTTAATACAAATTGCAAAGTAACCGCGACCGACAGTCGGCCCCATCGACTCGTCAACGTTGTTTTTGTTGTTTTTGTTGTTGCTGTTGCTGCTGATGCTGTTGATGCTGTTGTTGCGGTTGACTAAGCCAAAAAGCAAATCAAGTCGCTGTCGCTGTCGCTGTGGCAGTGTCTGCTCTGCTCTGCTCTGAAGGGGCGGGTAGATGGCTTGAGTGGGGAAATGGGAGCGGGAAGCGGGCAGTGGGCAGCGGGAAGCATTGAATGAATTCAATTGCCGACCGCAGACAGCAGGCCGAGGGCCAAAACTAACACGACGCTCCTCGTTGTTGTTGACGTTGTTGTTGTTGCACTTTCAATGTTATGTGTGTTGTTGCTGCTGCTGCTGCTGCTGCTGCTGCTGCTGCTATACGATCATTGTATACCCTATAAAACACTCCGATTTAAATTGAACAAAACAACTTAAATAAACATGTACCAATTGATACGACTTGCCGCTTGGCAATATTCTTCAGACTTTTATGAATGTTTATTGTTGATTTATCTTGTAGAAATCAAATTTTGCAGCTGATGATATCAATATCCTTAAAGATAGGGTATCTTTTTATGTCGCCCACTTCACACAGTGCCATTATTGTAATAGTTTGTTTTTTTTTTATTTTTTTTTTTTTGGTTTTTGTTGTTGATTTTATAATGTAGGCTTGTGTTTAGAGGCCTTCAATTGCATCACAACGGCAACGACGCACTTAGCTAGGCAGCGCCAAAAGTATCTGTAAGATGCAGTTGCATCTGCACTTGTATCGCATGTATCGCAGTTTTAATCGTGCGCCCAGCCGTCACATTTTATTTTGGCCGCATTGATATGCAAGTGGCGAGACGTTGGCGATGGTGTTGTGGTTGCCCGCAACTATGTGGCGAGTGCGGCGGGTGTGGCGGGTGTAGCGGGTGGCAGCAGACAGTCGGCCTTAGGCTGTTGGCTGTTGGCTGCAGGTGCCCGCAGATATGCAGATACTTTTGGCCTTTTTACTATCTGCTGCAAACATGACTTTCAAACGTAATACAAACAGTTCATACATATGGATGGATGTCTAACTCTCTCTCTCTCTCTCTCTCCCTCTCTCTATCTCTCTCTCTCTCTCTCTCTCTCTCTGCCCCTGTGTCTCGCTGACTGACTGTATGACACCTGGCAGCTTGGGTCGGCCCGTCTGTGGCCAACTTCGACAGTCGGTCGATCACGCAGAGCAGCGTCACTTGCAACTGCAACTGCGACTGCGACTGGCCGTTGCGGCTCATCTTTTTCTATACCCTTGCAGAGGCTTTTCTCATTGTGTCTTCATGTTTGTAATGCCCGATCAGATTGGAATAAGATAGTCACGATTTTTATGATGCTATATATCATCATAGAAATATTCGGTTGGTTTTTGTTTTAAATATTAATTTATAACAAAATTTAGATGTCAGCAGTTTATAGCCCATCGCTCATCGTTATGCAAGGGTATGTCATCTTCGGTGTGCCCAGGACGGCCATTCTTTCTTGTGTTTCTTTTTGCCATTCAAGTATCTGGTAGATAGTTTTGGCTGACTCGGCGACTTTGGTCGCTCAGCTCTCAACTTTCAACTTTAGTTTTAGCGCTTAAATTTTGTTGGCTCTATTCGGTTGTCTATTTGGGTTACTCGCTGCCATTGTACAGTTAGCCTGCCCTCAGCTCTGTTGTTGTTGTTGGTGCTGTTGTCGCCTGGTTGGCAGGTCGCACATCACTTGTCATTTTTATTTACCATTTAGTTTTTAGTAAATCTTTTTTTCTGTTTTTTTTTTTGGCAGTTTGTTTGCACATTTTTCAACGGGCTGCCGTTCAAATGATGAAATTGAATTAATGTGCCAAACATTGAAGGCTTCAAGTGGTCGGCCCCATTTTGCCGCAGGAGCTGGGCAAACATTAAAAACTTAACCTAAGCACAATAAACACCAAAGTAAACACTGATCACTGAACGCTGAGCACTGAGTCAGCATTGGCAGCTTTTGGGTTAGAGATCATGTTCATGTATTCATGTTGCACACACTCTCAAGTGGGGCACTGCTTTGATCTCTCTTAACTTGTGCCGAATTTCGGTTGATGCTGACAACCCTGAACACGTTGACACTCACTCGCTTAAAGCTTCAAAAATTCGATGTGTTAAAGTTATTTGGTTATTTGGCTCCCCAAGTGAAATGAGTGTGATACATATCCAAATGAATACTGCACAACAGGTTGGGATCGTGTCGTTAACGAAGCATTATAAAAATAATTATAGGTTATGGGTTGCCATATTAAACAATCCACCTTATAAGCTTTAACTGACTTATAAGCTTTATTTGAAAGGCGTGTTAAGTATTAGCTTACTCAGTTTGCTTGAGATACAACTGCCATCACAATAATAATTACACACATTTTGAAAAGCTACTGGTCTCTGTCAGCTGGTTCCCCCTTCTTATACACCTTTCCCCCTCTCCTATGTCCAGCTTAAGTTTACTCAAAACTGTCCTCATTTTTCGACTCCCACTCGATGCGCTGATCTCCACTGGCGACCTTCAGTGGCACAGAGTGTGTGACCGCGATCCATTTGCTGGGTTCCCATGACACCTGCTCCTCTCAGGTGCCGTTAGACAACTCACCAATACACAGACACACACACACACACACACACACACACACACATGTATACATTCAATTTTGGGCTGTGGTTGTGGCTGACATTCATCAATCAGCTAAGGCTGAGCGTCGTTCATGTTCATGTTCACACAGTTTAACTGGTTCGACTATGCGAGTGTGAGTGTGAGTGTGAGTCTAAGTGCGAGTACTCATTCATTTTATTCATATCTGAGTCGCTCAGTTATACTGTACTATGGTGCACAATGGGATCTGCTCTGCTCTGCTCTGCTCCGTTGCAGTTGTCAACGTGCCTTCCCTTCCGTCCCGCCATTCCGCCGTCCATCCGTCTGTCCGTCCCTCGGTCCCACTGTCCGTCCGTTCGTCTGTCCCTCCTGCCTGCCGTTCAAGACTGTGGGAATCTGTTACCCTTTCTCTCGCCAAACAAATACAAAATAACTTTTGTGTGCTGCTGATAGCAACTACGACAAACGATAGAAAAGGGAGGTGGCAATGGGGGTAGCCGGGGGTAGAGGGAAGGGGTGGTGGGGGCAACTACAGAGCACACAATGCCCACAATCTAGAGTTGGTGGAAGACGGCGATGACGACGACCAACCACAGCGTCGCGAACTGCGACTTGGACTTGCAACTTGCAACTTGCCAAACACTTTCCACAGTTGCCAGTTTGCCACAGTTGGTGCGGTGCTGTAGCTTTTCGATGCCGTGTGTCAGGTGCATTTGCAGCTAGCCATTGTTTCTTGTAATTTTTTTTTTTTTGATTTTATTTTCGCTGTGTTAGAGGCGCGCCCCCGCAGCAGCGCAGTCGACGCTGACGCCGACGTGGACGCCGAACGGCAAATGGCCCAAAAGGGTGAGCTGGTTGCCAACATTTGGGTGAAGGTTGGGCAGCTATCCACGGTAGGTGGTAGGTGGGAGGCGGGTGGCGCGGGCTGCCGAAGGAGAGCTGGGGCTGGGGGTCGTCAGTGGAGTTGAACGTGTTGTTCGGATTATCCGTGAGATAATTTCTTTTCTCTGCTGCAGCCACTTCGGCTCCTTCTCCGCCTGCAACTGCTGGTGCTTCTTTTTTTGTGGGTCTATTGTGGGTACAAAACTGTCTTGTTCGCATTTGCTGCCTGTCAACGCTTGGACTTGGCTTACCTCTGCAACCAGCCCCCCACCCCCTTTCCCTCTCCCACGCCCCTTCTCCTCTCAATTTCAGCTGATTCTACTCGCTGTGTAACTGTGAATGCACTTGGTATGCACGTGTGTGTGTTTGTGTGTGTTTTTGTGTGTGTATGTGTGTGTTTGTGTGTGTGTATGTGTGTGTGTGTGTGTCATGTGCAGGCTATTGCCATTATTCCTAATTTCGTTTTAAATCAGATCTCCTAGCGAGAAGCGGCTGCTGCTGCAACTTTGGCTTTGGCTTTGGCTTTGGCTTTAGTTTTGGATCTGACGTCGACGCCAACGCCAACGCCGCCTACTAAGCCGCTTCACATTCCTATTGCCTGACCTCCCCGCCTCGCCACCAACCACCCCTGCTCATCCTCTTCCCCGGCTTAGCCCATTGCAATCGTTATCGTTGTGAGCCAAGCGCCGCCAGGTTCAGCTTCAGCTTTAGCTGCAGTTTAAGCTTGAGTTTTTGGGACTAGTGGATAAAGGCCGAAATGGTCCAGAGTCAGCGCCAAAGCTGGGACAGATCAGGCCAGGGCAGGTTAGGGCCATTGTGTTTTATTTTATTTTTTTTTCTGCAGCTTGTGCTAGCCAACAACAAAGGCAGCAACTAAAACAACAGCAAATGCAACAACGGCAACAATTGCCTCCGTTTCGTAGTTGCTGCTGCTGCTGCTGCCGTTTTATTTTCTATTTGTTATGGCTTTTCTCTTAATTTGAGGTCGTGAGAATCATGGCTAATTAATTGACTCGCTGACTGACACAAACATACAGCAACATATACACACAAATACACCCTCACATTGCTGGCTGGACAATTAGGCAGCATCTTGAGGACTTCAGCTCACAACTTGAGCTAATTTAAGCAACTTTCATGTCAGTTGTATATAAGGTGTTATGAGATCATTCAGACTGCCTCCTCCGACTGTTAGTTGGATAGATAATGACAAGACAAGAATATTAAAGACAAGCATATTTTAGATGTCTGACAAAACAAAACAATGAACAAATTATCAGTCGCCACATAAATTCTTGTCATCTATGAATGAGTGCTCATTTGTCGAAACTGAGCCACTTTCAAGAGAAATGCCTTTTACATCAAGCTCAAAATCATAGTTAAATTATTACTTATTTGTCGTAGAACTCAATTCTATAATTTGTTAACACAAATGATTTAAATGCCAATTTAAATTGAGAATCTTGTATAAAATATAACTTATTTGAAATATAATATAAATATGTAATTATATATGTTGATATATATATATAATATATATAATATATATGTATAAACATAATCACTGTGGCAGTTGCATGCGGTGCAGATTATGTTAATATTGAAAGAGAATCAAATGGAAATAGATGAAGATGAAGATGAGAACAACAGCAAATGCTAAAAATTCTCAGGTTGTTTCAGCTGCTGCTGAGTGGAGCAGTGAAATGGAGAAGAAAGCTACGAGTTGTTGTTGTTGCAGTTGCCGTTGTTGTTGTTGTTGTTGTTGCTGCTGCCCTTTCGTGTTGCTGCTTCCGCATCGATTTTCACATTGGCCACTGTTGGAGTTGCTGCTGCTGCTGCTGCTGCTGCTGCTGCTTTGTTGTCTCTTCCTTAAGTTCATTACAATTTATTTTTATGTGTAATGCAATTATTGTTGTTGCAGTTGCAGTTGCCGTTGCAGTTGATGTTGCTGTTGCTGTTGCCTTTGCCGCTACATTTTTCTTTTGCTGTTTTTGTTTTTGTGTTTAATGTTTATTCGCGCTACTTGGCGGGGGCGTTTGCAGCACCAGCAACCAAAAGCAGGTGGGGGTGGAGGGGCTCACCAGGTTATGCAGCGAGGTCTTTGTTACACTCTCGGACATGACAACGGAGGCACGACCACGACACGTTGCGAATTTGCCACGAACATTGTTGCTGCTGCTGCTGCTGCTGCTGCTTCTGCTGCTGTGCGGCAGGCAGAAGTGGCAACAAAAACAACAACAACAACAACAACAGCAGCAGCTTGGCTGGCGGGCAGTGGGCGGTGGGTTGACCTGCCGTTGCACCAAATACAAATACGTGTATAAACACACACCAACACCAACAGCAACACCAACGGCAACAGCAACAGCAACACCAACATCAACTGCAACATAAACACACAGTAACACATCTGGCGCTGCAGATCGCGCGATTTCTTAATATGAGAATATTCCCACCATTGTCTTTTGGCCTGGCCTGGCTTGGCCTGGTCTGCGTCCGCGTTACTCAGCTCTCAGCTCACAGCTCACAGCTCTCGGCCCTGGCGCTGCTGGGGTGACTGACTCGACGAGGAGTGACGGCGACAAACCGACGACGTCAATGTCCACTCCAGTCCCATCCTCAGGCTGTTGCTGCTGCTGCTGTTGCTGCTGCGGTTGGTGCTGTTGCTGCTGTTACTGCTCCCACTGCCCAGCGGTTTCGATTGCATGTGAGCTGGCCATGCCTTCGCTCTGTGGCCCATTTAGCACTCGCGCTACCCACGAGCGCCGTTTTTAAATGTTGCTGTTGCTGCTGGTGCTGTTGCTGGTGTGTGGTTTTGGCGCTGCTTTAATTCCAGTTATGCGAACTTCACTTCTTTTGTTTTTGCAAATTCCCGAGCGCATTCACATGACTGCAACTTGCAACTGCAACTGCAACGGCGTCAACTGCAGCGGCGGCAGCAACAGCGGCAGCAGCAGCAGCAGCTATTGCATTGGCCCTTTTGCTTGGGGGCCCACTTGGAGGTCATTACTGGTCACTGGCAGCTGGCAACTGGTGAACGGTTCCCGTTTCACCTTCTCGCGTGCAACACGTGGCAACAACAACAACAACCGCAAATTCGTCAGGTTGTTCTCACCATTTGCTCTTGTCTCTAGCTAAATTATTTGCATTTGCCGCTCTTTTTACCGCCACTAATTAATAATTTATGCCCATCCGCTCCCTCTCACTCTCTCTTTCTCTCTCTCTCTCTCTCTTTCTGTTGCAGGTAAGTCTAACGGTTAACGGGACCGGAACATGCGTTTTGGGAGCAGCCATTTAAGCGAACGAGAAACTCTCACCATTTGCAATTAACTTGCCAACTGTACAAAACGGGTAAAAATCACAGAAATCAGGGACTGGGGGACCAGCAACGTGTTTCAAAATATGCTCAGTGATCGGTTGGTTTGCTCTTGGGGAATTACATAGATGAATCATTGCGATCCAAATGAAAATTAATCAAACTTGGCGAATGTTAGACACTTTGCAGATAAAGAGAGAAAAGCGTCTCTGAATCTCGATCAGTACAGGGATCTTAATGGGTTCCAGCAAATTGATCATTGGCTGAAGTAAGTTGTAATTTTTGTTCATTTCATTGAGACGGAATCTTGAACAGCAATTGATATTATTGTTATAATTTTCTGTTCTTTCCATTTGCCAAGTGGGATCTTAAAGTAATTTCCATCTTCAGATCTGACATTATCCATTGATCATAAGTTTTGTAAGACTTATTATCAAGATTTCCTTAATTAACATTAATGCTTACATGTATGTGTATATAAATATATATATATATATATATATATATATTTACACTCCAATCCCATTTCTATATCCAATATTTTCATATTTGTTCAGTTGCTGTCCGTCTTAAGCTGCACCAATTGCAATTGGCTGCGATCAGTCGATTGTCTAAATCTAAGCCAAATTCGTACACACACACAGCCACACACACACGCACGCCCACACACACAGACACGCACACCCACACACACACACACGCATACACCAGCTACATATAATAGACACCTGCAAAACGATCGAACAATTGATCAGCGAGGGATTAACAAAGATTTTCCCACAATTTTCGAGCAAAATGCCGGGCAAAAAAAGAAGAAGAAAAGAGAAATGTGCGCTGTTGCTCATTGCTGTCGCATTACAGGAAGAACAAGTCTACAATTTCATTATCGTGTGCAAAACTGAGGGCTCCTCGCCCCCACCCCTTGTCCCTGCTTATCCCATTACACTAAGCGCATTCTCGAGGGGTCAGAGGGAGAAGGAGAGACCAATAGAGAGAGACAGCGAGAGAGAGAGAGAGGCTGCGTCTTCTGCATCGTCTCCTGCCACTTGTTGTTGGCCGCCTCATGTTTCAGACGGACAAAAGCGCTGGGCAATTCGATCGAGCCCTGGCCAGGACAATGTGCTTGGTGCGCTACTTGAGTTGAGGGGCAGCCCGCAGACACAGGTGCCTCCTCTCCCCTCTCCCCTCTCCACCGGTCCCGGCTTCGATTAGCCGCGAAAAACTGTTCGCAAAAAAAAAAACAGAAAGAAAAACACACACACAGCAGACGGTTAAGAAATTGTTGTTGTCATGGGAAAAATGAGCAGGTGCTGCGGCTGGCTCCTCCAGTCGAGGAGCACAGCGCGTATGTAGACTCTGCTGCATGTCCTGCATATCCTGCATATAAAATCGCTGCACTATATCTTGCCCCTGGTCGTAATTGAATTGATCATGATTTGCCATTGTTGCAGACCCCGAATGAGGATGCAGATGCAGTTGTCGTTGCTGTTGCTGTTGCCGTTGCCGTTATCCTTGTTGCTGTTGTTGCAATTTCCTACCTGGTGCTGCTACCGGGGGCAGTTTTGTAGCGAAATCGCCGCTTGCCAGGACAATGACAATGCGCATTTTCTGCTCCTATATTTGCAACGTGTCATCCGTTTGCGTTTCGATGCTTGAGAACATTTTCCCGGAGCCACTTTCCTTCTGCCTCCTCTCGTTTGGTTAGTTCGTTTTTTTTTTTTATTGCCAGCGAATGTTTTTTGGTGCGTGAGAAAAAGGATTAAGGACTGTCGCCTGGCCGTCTAACAATGAAGCATCCGAAAGAGGTGTGCGAGTGTGTGTGTGTGTGTGATAGAGGGCAGCTGAAATTAGCACATTTCTACAAAATTATGTGTCTGTGTGTGTGTGTGTGTATCGAATGAAAGACTATTTTGAGAATCTTAAAATTATACGCCAAAGATATCTAAAATGATTTTTAAGTTTTTCCGAGTCAAAACTCCAAAATTATTTGGTCTTAAGGCTGAAAATTTATATTGATTGTCAAATAGATAGTTACGGAAATTGAAGGTATCCAACGAGTTAAGTGAAGCGCAGTAAAATGGGGTATTGACAGATCAATAAGTATATATCGAAATCGAATTGTAGATATACATCTGTAAAGATTGTACGATTCTGTAGACTCTGAATTTAGTAGTATTTAAGCTTTTAATCGCAAATTTGGTGCACGCTTTGATAGTATAAATTTGATGTAATTATTTATAATTGTGATTGCATACATACATTTCCCCAATTAGAAAATCAGAATAGGTATATAAGCCCCAATCAGCAACTAAATCAGAATGACCAGCGCACAATCTTTGTCTCTCTGCGTGGCATTCGAATGTTAATCAAGGAAATCAATTGCCAAATGTCAACGAGAATGCTTTGCGGACTTACCTTGCAACTGGCTCCACATTGGACACGCTGCCAGTGGGCAACGTTCGTTCTGCTCTCGTGAACCGATAAGCATCGAGTTCTCACGAACTTTTATTGTCGTCCTCCTGGCGTGGACGCTAGACGCTGGCGTTGGCGCTGGCGCTGAAGTTGCAGCCAGATTTGAAGTTGCAGTTTTAGCTGGGCGCCGCTGTTGCATGAGTTACGTGGGCAACACGAGAACGCTGGGTTGGCAAGCCAGTTAGCCAGTTGGCCAGTTAGTTCGAAATTAATGCGCCCAATGCGCTGCTGATGACAGTCTTTTATTTTGCGTTAACAATTTACCAATCAAGCGTGAAATATGAGCAAGCGACACGCCCTGAATAGTAAAAAAAAAAAAAAAAATTTTAAATAAATATATATGTAAAAATACATATAGAAACCAAACTAGTCCAGTAAATAAATGACAGCAAAAGTTGCCCGGAAGCGGGACTGACGCATCAGCAAACAGAATGACAGTCATTCAGTGAAGCACTCATTCAGCTTGGTTTCGGTTTAGTTTTTATCGTTGCCACCTTGGACACCAAATTTGGTTGGGCTCTGACCCAATTAAGCAACTGCGAGCAGCGAGCTGCTTGCTGCTTGCTGCTAGCTGGAAGCTGATAAGCGGCACAGTTGGCAGTGGCTGATTTTGAATTCAAGGCGCATGCGCAGCCCGTGCTTCTTCTGTTGCCACATGCATAGGATGCGGGACATGTGGAAATCCAAAACCTAATTAAATTGTAAAATGAAATTAGCTAAATTCATAGCTCAAAAATAATGTAACCCTTTTTGGCAGCCCGCATCGAGTCAGGCCATGACATAATCACGCATTCTCAAATGCGTCGCAATTCGTTGCGCAGATGCATTTCGATTTATCGACAGTTGCCAAAAGAAAAAACCAATTTTGATTAATGATTAATTTCAATTCTGAATCAATCTGGTTCAATTCTCATGCAAAAGGGTGCTAGAAGCGATGAGTATTTATCGTTTGACTTGAATTTTCACTGTTTTTAGTTTTAACTTACAGTTTTCGGCAATAGTTATTGACTTTCTACTAACTAATCGATTGCCGCCTTTTCCTGCATTAGTTTTAGTTGCTGATGTTGAGTGCCGCTTGTGGCATGGACCGCTTGCCCCGCCCAGTAACAGCTGCACTCGCTTGCTTGTGGTTGCTGCTGGTGACGACACTTGTTCGATTCCAATTCGATTGGTATCTCAGTTGTTTTGTTACTTTGTGGTCCTGTTAACCCGAATGCAATTTATATTTACGATTGCGCACAGTATAAAAACAGAGAAGGTGTGCATCTGTGTGTGTGTGTGTGTGTGTTTTGACTAGTTGCACTCATCCTCACCCTCGTCCTCATGCCTGTGTTTGACCTCATCCGCATGCGGTTTAGGGACAGCCGCTATTGCTACTGTTGTGGGCGTAGTTATTGTTAGCCAGCATGTCCTTAATGTCAGCGTTGTCTTTGTTGTCCAAGCCGCTGGTCAGCGACAAGTTGCGCCCACAACTACAACAGCAAGAGCAACAGTAACAACAACAACAACAACTGCAAGATGAGCAAGAGTTTGAATGTGTCTTGTGTGTCTCGGCTTTATTTGCTTTGTGCCTGTTGTGCTGTTGTTGCTTTTATTGTGTGTAAATCATTGTTGGCAACAACGACAACGCCAAGGACTCGCCCATTAGCGGTGGCCATTTGTTGGCCATTAGAACAGGTAGATGGACAACAAGCCGCATTAATACACAATCTAATCGATTATACAGATTTATGGTGTATTTGGCCCGATTTGCAAGAGCAATCATAAAATTGCAAAATAATCATTTCACACATTGTCATTTTGTATTTGGTTCGTCAGAGTTGTTGTCCACCGGAGAAGAAGAAGAAGGAGAAAAAGAGAAATAACTGCGAACGATAACTAATCGAAAATGCAGCCCACGTACGCAACGCAGCATTGAAGCTGCGCCCAAAACAAAAGCAAAAAAGAAAGAAACCAAGAGTTGTAAACCGATTCCCGAATGGGTTAAACATGGGTTCAGCGCTGGGGCACGTCCACAGACGCCGCAGATGCAGATGAAGATGTGTCACTTGAGTAATTGTTGTTATACGCTCGCTATCCCCCTCGCTGTCCACCTCTACAACCCCCCCCCGCTTGGCGGCTTATTTTCCCATTTTCATTTTCGTTCTGACAAAAGGCGGCCGCGTTGAAGAAAGTTTTGTGTCTCACTCGAATTTTTTTTTTTTTTTTTTTTTGGTTTTTTTGGTGAATGAATGAGGCTAGTGTTGATGAGGGGAAGGAAGCAAGGGCAAGTGTAGGGCGGAGGGTGAGGGTGTTGTCTGGTGGACATGTGCAGCTTGCGGCTTTGTTGTTGCCTCTTGCCTGTTGCTTGGCCAGTTGCACAATCTGCGTGTCAATCCGTCGCGTCTTGATCCCATCAGCAGCTACAACGACGCTCCCAAGAGACCAACGCAAACAAATACAATATCAGCGAGTGTGTGTGCGGGTGTGTGTGTGTGTGTGTGTGTGCGGGTGTGTATAAGATCGTTTGGCATGTCCAAAACGTTGCTGGACGTTGCTCAACGTGCAGCTATTTGAGCACTTTGTCTTCATCGTTTTGGGTCTTCTCCATCTGCGGTATCTGTGTGCTCGCATCTTTGTATCTGTATCTGTATCTGTAGCTGTATCTGTAGCTGTAGCTGTAGCTGTATCTCTGCATTTGTATCTGTATCGGTGAGTGTTTTGTATGCGATTGTTCGTTCGCCTTCAGTTTTTCTTTGCTTATTATTTGTTGTGTGTGTTTTTTTTTATTTTTTCTTCTTTTTTTTGGTCCCATACGTGCGCTAGAGTTGTTGTCCGATGTCGACCTGTGTCCACGTCCAATGACAACATTTCATCATCGTCATCATTGTCATCATCGTTATGATCATGCCAAACATGATGATCTGATCTTTCTTTGGTGCCGCATATATATAAAGCGAAAAGGAGCTACTACAACAATAATTGTCAAAAATATATTTGACGAGCTCTGAATGAGCCACAGACTCAAACTCAAACTCGAACTCAGATTTGGATTTTCGGACCGAAGACTCCCTCGCCTGCTGCTTATTATTATGCATGAGACTCAGCTACGACTATGACACGTTTTTTTCTGTTTTTTCATCGCTCGTTCATTGTTCTTGTTGCTGGGAATTAGCAAAGTGACAAGCACTCAAGAAGTAAAACAAATATATATATATATATATATATATATATAAATATGGATGTGTGTGTGGGTGCAAATGAGAAAAACTTATTGATACGGCTGATTATGACAGCAGCAGCTCGAATTCTCTTTTCTTAAGTCTTGGACGGGGTCAAGCAGGTTGCAGTTGGCCCATTGAAATAGTTTCCCATAATTACACATCGGATCTCACGCAATAAATGAAGGCAACAAAATGTGCATCGTTATTTCAGAATTGAAATTCTGATTTTGAGTTGCAAAGTGCAAAATAGCCAATTATGTAGTTATTTTTCATTTTATTCATCTGGTTGATCAGTTGAATTTCAGTTGTGACAGTTTTTTTTTTTTAATATCAAAACCGTTACATTTTCACATTTAATTTTCAGCTATGCTTGGCTTTTTTTCTTGCTCCTTTTCAAATTTCAAAATTGGTTAGTGTTTTTTTTTTGTATTCACCCGGTTTCTGGTAATTCGTTGCTGTTCTTAAGTTTTCTATTCCCAGTTTTTTTTTTTTAATTTTTTTTGGCTTTTGCATTTCCTTTCAATTTAAACGCCAAATGCGCAGCAGCATTTTGGATTTGTATCTTCAACACGCAACGGTAAACCAACTAGAAATTATGCAAAAACCCAGGGAAAAAAGGATACTTTAAAATGGTTAGGGTTTCAAAAAAAAAAAATACAAAAAAAACCTTTGCTAACCCGTTCTGAGGCCTAATAAATTTTCCGTTAAAAACGAATGCACTTTTTGTAGTTTCAAGCTCGAGATTTGCTCATTTAAACGAAAACTGCTGGAAATAAAATTGAATATCAGCCCGAAAAAATTATAATATGCATATGTATGCAAGTAAGTACAGGGAAAACGGGGCACAAAGAACCGGAGACCGGAGACGACAATTGCCCGTCTTGGGTGCTGGTTGGGTTCGGGATAACGCATTGTCCTGGTCTGGCTGCTCCTGTCAGGGTGTGTCATCTGTGTGTGTGTGTTTTTTTTTTTCAAAATTTTTTATCGTGCTTTGCACCCAGGCAGCAGCTTCATTTTTTGTATTCTATTTTTTTTTCGCCTTCTTTCTATCATTGTTGAATTGAATTAAAAAAGCGACGGTAATCAATGCGCAAGGACGAGTCGCGCACACAACCGGCGAGGGTCCTGCTTCTGGGTCGTCCTGCTGCTGTTGCTGCTGCTGCTGCTGCTGCCTAAATCAAATGCAAAACCTTGTCTGCTTCACATGTGACAACAGCTTCCCCCTTCCACCGGGACAGCCTCGCCTCATCCTGCCTCAACCCCCTGCATATTTCATATCTTGGGAAAATCTTGGCCACCACCCAAGAAACTCAGCGACTGACGGTCACAAAAAAAAAAAACAAAACAACAAAAAAAGGAAAACAATAAGAAGCAGCTCACAGAGCAAAAAACAACACAACAAGGACGCACACGCACACACACACACACACACACACACACACAGGCAGGGTGAACAGGACACGCACACGGGATATAAAAAATTAATATAAAAAAATTTGCATAGAAAAAAAATGCCGTTACACACACACACACACTGGGCAAGACGTTTGGCAGAGCTGAGGGGTGTGGGCACAGCCTGGGCCTACCTGGTAGAGACAATTGGCAAGGCAGCGGCAGCAGCCGCAGTAGAAAAAAAAAACGAAGAAAACCTCGATCCACAAGCGGCACCCTCAGGGCACACACAGGACGCACAGGACACACGGGACACACACACACACACGCAGTTTTTGCGGGGTTGCAAAAAAAGCGACAACAACTTTTATTAAAGTGAAGCTGGGCCGAAGAAGGCCGTCGAGCAAATAAAAAATAAGAAACGCCAGCGTCGATCAGCAAATGGCATAAAAAATTGCAAGACTGCAGGCATCACCCCCTGCCCCTGCCGCAGCTCCTGCCCCTGTTTCCCAACTGGCATGTCCTGGTCCTGTGCACATTACGATTCCCTATCCCATTACTTATTTCCATTTGCAATTCGCATGTCGTTGAATGGCGTTTGATTAAGCGCACAAGGCAGGGACGCGTTTTTTTTTTTCTTTTTAAGAAAGTTGTATTGTTGTTGTTGCTGCCTGGCCGTGGCAGGGACATTAGCTGCATCCTTTTACACGATCCGCAACTCACAAGACGTCGTCGCCTGTCCCTGCCCCTGTCTCCGTCCCTGCCCCTAGCCAAGCCTAGCTCGGCGCCTGCGCAGCCGTCTCCTGGGGTAAGTCGATTGCAAGAAATGCGCGCGCAAAAAAAAATTTGTTACCCCCCGAAAAGGATTAAGCCACAGCATAAAAAACAAAATCCAAAACACACACACACAAACACATACAGACACACACAGATACACTCAACTGAGAACCGAGAACTGAGAACTGAATTCAATAGAAAAGTATTACGGCATCCGCTGTCCGCTGCCAGTTGTAGCTACAGCTATGCATCTCACTCGCTCGGCGGGCATCATCATCTATTATTAGATCCAGATCCATTCTGTGCGCAAAGGAGACCGAGCCAAACGGGGCAACCGAATTTCGGGGCTGGCCGCCACGCTTATTGCGCAGCTTCCATATGGACCAAGCGCAAATCCACTCTTTTTTCTCTCTCTCTCGCTGTCTCTGTCTCTCTTTCTTGAGCTGCGCACATGCCGCTCGCACTGCGCAGAGGGCAACTAATTCAGTTGGATGCGCAATGCCAGGATACATCCAAGATGTTGCCAGCCAAGTGGAACACCATTGGAATGGGGCTGCTCAGGGCTATGATGACATCAAATAAGTGTGCCATGTTAAGAAGCAACTAAGTCAACTAGTCACATCGTAGTTGGAGGCATTAGTTTCTAGGAAGCTGTGCTTAGCACAACTTAAGCCAGATAGTTACGATACGATATATATATATATATATATATATATATTTACAGCTATCTGGGCTGTCAGTATTTAGCTATCTAAAAAAATGTGAAAAAGTAATAATTTAGAAAAGACATTGAAATTAAATAAAGACATTTATTGAATTTAAAGTAAATCAGCTTTGATAATTGAATTTTTTCTGAACTGCCATTTTCCCCATTTTTGTTTTGCATAATCGTTAAATATTGATGGTTATTTAAGTTATTATACAAATGAAGTGTAAGTGGAAAGCAATGTTTGGCTTTCCTTTGTCAGAAAAGTGGATGTGTTTTGAGCAACTTAGCAATATCATAAACAAATATCTCCGATTTTTGTTTTGTGCTGCGAATCAGTTGGCGGAAGTGTTTCCTTAGCTCTCGCTCTCGCTCTCTCTCTCTCTCTCTCGCCCTCACTCCTGAGCAGGATTAGCCTGTTGCCTGCAGATCTATGTGCCTAGTTCAGCTGCCTAGTTATCATTACAACTCCATTTTTGTGGGCACGCATGTGCAACCAAAAGGAGCAGAGCGCCAACAAAGCCAACGACGTCGACAGCAAACACGGGCAGCAAAGAAACGTTGACAGCAACAGCAACAACAGCAGCAGCAGCAGCAACATAAACATCAGCAACATCAGCATCAGCAGCAGCAGCAGCAGCAGCGACGTTGCCGCTGGCCAAGGGAGCAGAGCCGCAGAGTCCAAAGATGTTTTCATCCCCCTTTTTCTTAGTCGACGTCCACTCGCACACACACACACACACACACACAGACACACAGACACACGCACACACACATGCGTGTGAGTAGTGCGAGTGAGAGGCAAGCAGCAACTACCCCGCATATGTGTGTGTGTGTGTGTGCATGTGTGTGCGTCAACACACACGTTTTTTTTTTATACTTCAATGTTATCCCGCACACGGACCGAGGGCAACCGCCACACACACATTTATAGACATACACGCACTGTGAGTGCTGCGCAGCCAGCGTCAGCGGCGACTGCACAGCCTCAGTCACACACACACATTGAGAGAGAGAGAGAGAGAGAGAGGGAGGGAGAGAAAGAGAGAAAGAGATGCAGGGGCAGGACCGTACACAGACCGGCAACGACCGTCACAGGAAGACTTTCGATTGTCAGTCCACGTGAAGCCTCTGTGGGGTCAACAACACACGCGCTCTGCTCTGCCCAAACACAACGCAGGACACAACGCGCTCAGGATCCTGTGTGGCTAGCGAAATTGCGAAACGACAACAAATCACAAAAATCCAAAATCGTAACTTCAACAACCAAAACCAAGACCAAAAACTTAACCGTTGCGCGTATCTGAAGAAATTGCTCGAGTTCATTTTTTTTTTTTTTTTTTTTTTGAGCAAACGGTTTTTTGTTGTTGTTTGTTGTTTTGGTTGCACACAGCGCAGGACAATTGGATTACCTACGATCGTGTGTGCAACGTGGTGCCTTCTTAAGAACCATACAAATATTTTATATATGTTTAGTGATGTGCTAAAAAAAAAAGAAGAAAAACAAACGCTCAAAACAAATAAGCGAAAAAAAACCAAAAGCGGCACAAAAACCAAAACTAAAACAATTCACTTTTTTTTAATGCGAAAGTGACAAAAAAAAAAAACTATTGCCACCAAAATGTACAACAAAATGCTGTCGATCAGTGAGGATCATGGATTCCGTTCGCTGAGCCGTAAGTGTACCACAAATTTGGAATACATGTCAAGTTTTCATCTCTCAATTGGGCAGAGGAGTGGGGAGTGAGTCGTGCGGTGCGCTGTGGTGGGAGGAGGGGCTGTGATGGGGCGAGTGATGTGAGGTGAGGTGTTGTTGGGCTTATCAAAGCACAATGTTCCGCGTAATAAGTTGAGCAGAGATACACGATCTTTTGAGATACTAGTTGCAGCATTTCTAAGAATTCTTCACCTTTCCGGTTGTTCTAATTGCTGCTTCTTCTTTTTTCGTCTTCGTATTGGTGTTGTTGTTTGTCTCTTTAATCATTTGCCGTCCTCCACATTGGGAGACTCAGCGACAATAAAGGGAAATTGTGTCTCATATAGCAACAATCTCTGTGTGCCAAGCTGCCCTCTTTTTTTCAAAATTTTTTTTGATAAGCGCCTGTTACCGAGAAAGCCACAACAACAAGAAGAACAATAATAATAATAAGCCCAACGCCCGCACCTACACACCCAGACACACACAGACACACAGACACTCGCACACACAATCTGAGATACATTCATACGCAGGTCTTATATGGCAGGGACCCAACCTAGCTAGCCCATATGCCCATACTATATCTATGGCACCAATATAGATCGCGCATATTTACATATGGCATGTCCGTTGTTGCCGTTGCCGTTGCCGTTGTTCTTGGTGTTCTTGGTGTTATTGTCGTTGTCGTTGTTGTTGTTGTTGTTATTGTCGTTGACTTTTCGGGTGAATATAAAACAAACTGTGCACTGCGTCTCGCCTCGCCACATAAAATGCAAACACAAATACCAAGACAAATATTTTAGCGACCTGAAAAATGAAAAGTAAAACTTAGCATTACAACATTGTCGCAAGCGGACAAGCGACACCAGCAACAACAACTACAACAACTACAACACAAGCAACTGCAACAGCAACAGTGCCTTATCACCACAATAGCAACGTCTCATGCCACTAGGCAAACAATGCACGAGTGCCTTTTGGACTTGGCCGCCGACAGTTGGCTGAGAAACCTAAACCTTCGGATCGAGCGGCACTCTCACACTCACCCCTCCTTCGTACACCGCCCACCACCCACTCCCCCCCCCCCCCCCCCCCCTCATCGGCGCACAACAAATGCCAGTTGCAAGCGTGAAGATTTAATAGTTTTGCATCTGCTCCTAGTATAGCTAAATTGATCGAAAAGCTTTCGTTTTTCCAACTGAAAATGGATAGTTCTTGGCCAGCAGTCAGCTAAGTAGTAGTTATGGATTCATAACTGATTCTCAGGCTGAATAACATTTCTTGATTTTATATATCAACAGCAACTTGGGCGTCTAAAGCTCTCCCTCGCATCGCTCATCTACAAGTCTTTTAACCCATCTCGATTACCAATAACAAATGCAGACTCTTTGTAATAGTCGATAGATCTCAGCCAAGTCTATCGACATTTTAATCGATAGTTGGCTCTTTAAGTTATACCAGAAAATTAGCTAAAAATAATTTCTCTTGGTTATGTGTAGTTTTCGCTTTGTACTCATTTCATTTGCTGCTTATCAGCATAGTTGGTATTGTCAACCCCATGCTCCCTATGCCCCCTCCCCCCTCCCTCCCTTACCTACTGCTCCTGCCCAACTACACACACGCACACACACACATACAATCAGACAACAATCCTCAGTGTATGTCCAGCTTTTGGCTTGACACAGCGGCATTTTGCAGCTTTGCCTCAAACACATACATTGCTCAATTTGTTGTTTTTCTCGCTGGGCATAAATGTATATATATGAATGTATGTGGAGCACACATATATATATATATACATGTGTGTGTGTGTGTGTAGTTGGGCACATTTAACGCTCGCTTCCAGGCCGCTTATATTTGCATATGGCTCATTCACTCAACCTCAACCTGGCGGACTGTTTGTTTGTCCAGATACACACACACACACACACACACGCACACAAATATAGTGCTGCACTGCTGGATGTGTGTGAAGTGTGGGGGGAGGGTGCTGGAGGGGCGGGCGGCACATGCGGGTGTTATCAGCAGTCAGCGTTTGTCTTTTGGCTAACCGACGACGCCTGCTTGCCTCTGCCACGCCCTTGGACTATGCCAGGGGCACCTGGCCACCAACAGCAGCAGAGGCAGCAGCAGAGGCAGCAGCATAGGCAGCAGCAAAGACGGAGGGGGAACAGGGCCTATGCAAGGTAAAAACAACATAGGCAAATAAAACCAAATTTGTATGCTAAAACACTTTGCGATGACGACGACGACGACGACGACGACGCGTCGCTGGTCGCCAGTTTTACTGATAAGACACCCACACACACACACACACACAGAGAAATAACTAAAGGAAGCGGAGTGGAGGGGGGGAGAGCAATTGCATGTGTGTTTGTTGTAGTTTCAGCTGCTCCAAAAACAGAAAAAATGAAACACCTTTAGCTGTTGCCTGCTGGTTATCCACGTAATTTGTTTAAACAAATTAAGGCGACCGCTACCCGTTTCCCCCTCCGTTCCCTCCCCAGCTTTTCAGCTGCCTTACGTCGCTTTGTCACTGTCAAGCTGCGTGTCTGTGTGTGTGCGTGTGTGTGTGTGTGTGTGTGTCCACTACCAATACACACACACGCCGCCCCCACAGTGCGTGTTATCGCGGCAGCTACAAAAATTTTGTGAATTTGTTTAACCTTTTTTTTCACCGACGTTGTCAGTTTTTTTTTAGTTAACTTTTTTAATGAGCTCAAAAGGCAGAGCCCCGTTGGCCAAAAAGCAATAACAACAGCAACAACAATAAAAAAAAAAAAACAATAAGACGACAACAAACAAAATGTGGCTCAGCATTTTTAAATATTTACACAGCATTTCTTTTCAACAACAACAGCAACAACAACAACAACAACAACATTCCTTTTTTAGTACTTAATTTATTTGTGTATAGACAACGAAATGGAGCACTTGGTGTCATAATAATGCTGTGCCGCGTCTTCTGCTTGAATTTCATTACTCGGACGCAAGTGATATGTATTCGAATGAGACATAAGATATATATACATATATATATATATATATATATATATATTTATACTAGTTCAAATATTCATCTATCCAACCGTCCGCCTTGGCGGAAATTCTTTGTCTAAAATTCAATTCGAGTTTAAGTTTCAATTTGAAATAAATGAAAATACATCTAAATTAAATCAAGTCTTAAATGGCACACACAGCTAGTTGGGCATGGTTGCCAACACTGCCAACTTTGGTTTTAGGTTGCAAGTGGCAACTTTAAGGTGGCCGTCTTTGGGTCTCTTTTCTGATTGGATGGTGCGGCATTGCTGTGCTGCTGACCTTCCACTGGTCGCACACATCAAAAGCTGCAGCTGGCACATTTGCAGCACTATTTTTGCTACGACATTTTCTCAACCAATTTTCCGCTGTTTTTCAGTCGCCATTTTTCATTTGGCTCGTGTGTGTTTGTGTGTGTGTGTGTGTGTGTGGCACCTAAAAACAGTCGGCCGTGTGGCGCTCGCCTGGTTTTTATGGCCAGCCTGGCCCCAACTAACCAAAGCGAACCACCCAACCACATGCACACAGCCAGCTCGACTGGCCCATAACCTTTTTGGCCATAAAGCGCGTCCTTTGCTCATATGTATCTATGTGTGTGTCTGTGTGAGCGAGGGAGTGTGTGTGTGCGAGTGTGGTGGGGGCATAAATTAGCACAATCAACGTATTGTTTTCTGTGGCTGTGCCACGCCTCCAACAGCATCAGAAGCAGTAGCAGCAGCAACTGGGGGGGTTAAAGCCAGCACAAGTCGCTGAAATAGTGGTTGAGTGGCTGGGGAGGGTGGTGGCAGTTGTCGCAACGTGCAGTCAATAACATGAAAATGTTATAAATAACAAAAATACGAGCTAAGCAGACAAGACAGTCACACACACACACACACACACACACACCAACACACTCGCACACACAGAAGTAGATGTATCTGTATCTGTAGCTGTATCTGCAGCCGCCTACTTGAATTTCATATTTCTGCGTCTTGATAATTTGCGCAAAAGTCCTATTAATATGTTAATTCTTAATTGTCCTACTTTGCCATCGCACACACACACACACACACACACATAGATACAGACACACACACACACTTAACGTAGACACAGACATTAGGCGCATATTAATAGCCGCAGGATAGTTTTTCTTATTTGTTTGCCAGGGAGACAAACGCAGCTCGTAAATAAATCTTAAGCTGCGCGGTTTACAAATCGCCGCACTTCAATTTATTTATATGGTCTGCCAAAGGACGAATTTTAGGGGGGGGAATGGAGTGAATAGCGGCTGGCGGGCAATGGAGGGGAAGTTGAATTAATTATGCCTTTGCGATGACATCACAAATATTTTTGATCAAATTTTAGCGAATTTTCGGTGAATTTAGCAATCGCTTTTCCATCCTACCGATTTTGCCCAATATTTTTTGGCCTGTCAACGCAGCTGGTCAAAAGGGTTACATCGATGGCGGGGGAGGGGAGTGCGGGGCAGTTGAGTGAACTGTTAGCGCATTGGTTCTGGCTGCTTAAATTGTTGACTGCGCTTTTCTGCGAGTGTGTGCGTGTGTGTGTGTGTGTGTGTGTGTGTGTGTGAACCCTTTGTCTGTGGGTGTATGTGTGTGCTCTGTGTCCTTTTTGCCCTTTTGCGGAGATAATTCAATTTATGAGCTGACTTTATGAAATATTCGCCAAATACACGTGAACTTGCACACACACACACACACACACACACACACACAGGCAGGCAAGCAGGCAGGCAGGCAGATAAGGAGGGGACTGAGGAGCTACCTTCTGTTGACACTTGTCAGGCGACTGTCAGCGTCTGTCTGACATTTGACAGTTTCGGGCACTTTGAACACCCTTTCAATACACCTTTTGGCCAGCAGCTGCTGTTGCTGCTTAACTCACCCCCGCCCCCCCACCTAACACTGTCTCTGGCTGCTGCTTCTGGTGCAACCCTCTCGCTCTCACTCGTGTTTGCGCTATTTTGCTCGCAATATTGCAGCAGACTTTTTGGAGCTGTCAATAAGTTTTTGTATATTATTTATATTTACTTAGTTTTTGCCAGGCATATAAGCTAATCTCTCTATCTACACACACACACACACGCTCGCACACACACTCAGAGAGAGGAATAAATAAACAAACTCACACACGCATACACATCTAATCTAATCGGTTAGTCAAATAAGCTGGTTACGCCCCCGCCTCCTCAATCCCTAGCCTTCACTCTCACTCTCAATCACTCACTCTCTCTCTCTCACACACACACACTCTCTCTCTCTCTCTCTCTCTCTCTCTCTGCCGTTTATACTCCTACACTCATTCGACCACAATTAGTTGCGGGGCAACGCCTACCAAAATAAAGGCAGACAAGCAGACAAGCAAGCAAGCAAGCAGGTAAAAAGTCGGTTTTACCTGGCCGCTAACTGTCCACTGGCCAATCGCACAGCAGCAGCTACCAACAACAACTGGCAACGGCCAACAGCAACAACTGGCAACTGGCAACTGGCAACTGGCAAACTAGCAACAACACATGTTTAATTCATGGAGTCAGACAGGCGGCTAATTGCGTCCTGCGTCGATTTCACGCCAATGATCGCCAATCAATAAATAAAATACCCGACAACAATAAACACACACACAGAAAAAAACGCGACAAAAAATGAGGAAAAAAGCCAAAAGTCAATAGGGCAACGGGGAGAGTTGGGACGGGGGTAGAGCGATAAGCGAACGGAAAAAAAAAGCGAAAACATATTTTTTATTTTATTGTTATTGAAACAGAAACCAAAACGAAGCGAGAAGCAAGTCCGTTGCCCGCCCAAACAATCAAAAAATTACCCAAAAAAAAAGAAAATTTATATGTAATAATATGAGATAAATATGAGCATGTGTGTGTGTGTGTTTGTGTGTGTGCGAGTGCGAGGACCTTGTTGTCACCCTGTCGCAGGACAATCAATTGATAAAAAAAAAGAAAGAAAACACAGCAAACGAGCGGGCGGATGGGCGTGCGGAGGGGGTGGGCAAAAAAAAAAACGGACAAAGGACGTGGCCCAAAAAAAGTTGAGCAACGCTTCGGGGCGCATTAGTTGTTGTTGTGCATGTTGTGTGTGTGTGCGTGTGTGGGCAACCGCAAATTGTTGAAACTGCCCAAACAGCAGCAGCAACAAACTTAACAAGTGGCAACCGACAGCGCGTCAATAAACATTTTTTTCTTTCTGCCTTTTTTTTATGGTTGTTGCGACAGCTAATTGACAAAGTCAGACCAAGGGTGTCAGGGGGTGATGTGTGTGCGTGTGTGTGTGTGTGGAGGATATGTGATATGAGTGGGTTTAGTTGCTAACAATAAAAGATGAGCAATTAACTTAAAGGTCAGCACGGCTTAGTTATTAAAGTAAAGTAAGACCAAAATAATGGCAGAACATATTTAAATCCATAACAGAAAAGTTGATGTTTAATAAAAAGGCGTCTCTTCAAATAAAAAGACAAAACAGAACTAAATTGAAAAACTTTATTTTTATATAATAGAAAAAGAAGTTGATATACAAGGCACATGCAATGTTTTCTAGGATCTCCTAAATTGGTCACTTTTGATTGACCAATGTGGGGGACAATTTAAAAAGAAAAAAAAGGGAAAACCCGCAAACAAACAGAAAAGGAAACTTTGGCAATTGTTCGACAACATTTCAATCAACTTTTTCGAACCTAGAATTTCCCTCTGTGCGTATGCGTGCCTGGCGGCTAATTTACGGCTGCTTCTTATTCTCATTCTTATTTATATTATTTTTGTTGTGGCGATGTTTCGCATTCATTTGTTCTTTTCGGCCCTTTTTCGGTGGGTGCTTTGCTGGTTTCTTGGTCAATCAAAATTCATCGATAAATTGCCAAAAGTTGCATAGCCCCAGGGGCAAGTGTGGTTGCTGCTTCCTTCTGTTGTACAACAACAGCAACAACAGCAGCAGCAGCAACAAGGATAAGAATCAATTGCCAACGATTTTTGCGAGTTCATTGCGACTCGAATTAATTGCAGGCGCTCGCAAATTTTTGGTATTTTATTCGCAGTGCTGCTGGAATTTATGTTCACATTTTTATTCACACACACGCACACACCCACATACACAGATGCAAATAGTTCAGTGGTTTGGATCGTTGGTGTGGGCTTCGATTACACTCACTGGTGTGTGGTTTAAGTGGGGTGAAGTTACTGCTTCTGTTGCTGTTGCTGTTGCTGTTGCCGTTGCTTTCGTTATTTGGGCGCGCGCAAATACATAAATTAAAGTGCAAGCGAATCGATCCGCGGACTATACAACGACCTCACCCCAACCCACACCACATCACCACCCCATTCCACACCACCCCAAACCATCCGAACCCATCCCCTCGCCGCGCCACGCACGCCCTCTCTTATCAACGCCCAGAGCTGTGCTCATATGTAAATAAGTGAATTGCTGTGTGAGCGAGCAAACTAGGCAGAAGACTGCTGACTGCTCGAATGGGAGTGTGGTGAGTGGCTGTGCGGCTGTGCGGCTGGTGGGGGTGTGGGGTTGTCATAGCTGCCATTTGGTCATGGGTGCTGTCTGTCTGTCTGTCGTCTATTCTTTTAGCCGCTTGTCGCCCCAGCCGTAAAAGCCCAGCGCACAATGAAATTGCCAGCCGTAAATTGTTGTTGCAAATCAATTGTGACACATCTCTATAAGTATGTGTGCATATGTGTGTGTGTGTGTGTGTGTTTGGCTATTTAGTTAAGCTCGCTTAATGAATGCCTCACCGCATGCCAACTAATTTTTGCGTGGCAAATTCAAAAATCTAGACTTATCGATAGGCAGCCAATAACTGACGGCTTTCGCAAAACTTTTGTGTTACACTTCGACTTCGTTACTGCTGCCCAAGTTACTTGAATGTCTTAAAAAATCAACTATCGATAAATCGACAGTTATCGATAAGCCATTCTCTCCCTCTCTCTTTCTGTTTCTCTGTCTCTCTCTCTCTCTCTTGTAACTGTCGCCTTGAGTTAGTTTTCGGTGCAGCTACATTGCTTGCCACAAAATTATTCATGGCTGTCAGTCGCCAATTGCTGCCATAAAAGTGACAAACAAAATAAAAATAATAATAACAACAACAACAACAACAATAGCTGCAGCAGCAGCACAAGCAAACAGCAGTCAGTAGTCAGAAACTGAAGTAAATTAGGCAACCACTCAATGGAGTTCATGTGGTTAACTTGGCGGCGCATTAAGACAGAATTGATGGCCAACAATCGACACCCATAAAAGCGACAACTGCCGAGCAAATTTATGAACTGCAAGTGCAAAAGTGCCACCAGTCACCGATTGGTGGCTTCGAATGGGGGTTTGGGGTTTCGTGGGTGGCTAGTGAAGCTCAGTTCGTTCGCGCTGTGCAAGTGGTGCCCCAGTTACTAATCAAAACCGTTCACACATTGCAGATTCCGACTCGACAGAGAACGATGCGGTTGCCGCGCAGGACATCCTCACGTGTGGCGCCTGCCAGAAGACCTTCGCACTGTCGGACATTGTCCGCTTCATTCAGCACAAGGTGCTGCAGTGCAACAAGGAGAACTATGGTCAGTGTACCACACAGGCGCCCAGCATGGATCGCGATGCCGACGAGGGTCGACCCCTGAGTCTGGTCAATCGCCGTCCCTCAATTTCGGCGCCAATCACAGGCCGTAAATCAGCGCCAGTTGCTGGCAGTGGCGCCACAGTTGCTGCCAATGCAATTGCCAGTGCGGCTGCTGCCACTGCGGCCGCTGCGGCGGCGGCGACAGCAGCGGCTGCCGCAGCCGCTGTTGCAAGCAGCGCTGCAAGTGGCTCACGCATACACACACCGCCGCCGAGTCCAGCGGATCTGCTCGCCGATGGCGCCAGCAGCACTCCCAAGCGCCTCGTCGATGGTAAGTCAAACGTAACAAATAAATGCAAGCATTCTTTATAACCAGCTTTTCCCCCTTGACAGAGAACGACAATACGACGCCCAAGGCGGACAGCGATGCGCTGACCACCGCCACCGGCGCAGCGGGACTGGAGTCGAGCATCGCTCACAGTCCTCGCGCTCAGTTGGCGCAGGGACAACTGATTGGTCGCGAGGAGTGTGCTCTGCACGATGACAAGCCAAAGGTCAAGCAGGAGCCCTATGCCGATGACGAGCAGCTCGACGAGGAAGTGGAGCTGGAGCAGGCTCCAGAACAAGAGCAGCAACAGGAGCGGGATAGAGAGCAGGAGCAGGAGCGGGAAAGGGAACTGAATGCGCAACTGCTGACACAGGCGACTGACAGAGACGAGTGCCAACAGCCGCTGGCCAAGCGGCCCAAAATGGAGCTCGTCGATGCCGAAGCGAATACGGTGCACACAGGTGAGGCTCAAAGACTGAAAGACTTAAAGCGGTATTTTGTGTTGTTGGTTGTCGCATATTTTCGCGTAATCAAAATTAAAATCAGCCCCAAACCGTTCGCGGCACAAAAATGACCAGCGCCCGCAAGAAAAAATGAAATGAAATGGAATAAAATGAGTGAAAAGCCAAACATCAAACGAGAAACTCAAAATTGCGCTAAAAAATGTGTTTGATGTGCGTGTGTCAGTGTGCATAGATGAGAGTTTATATGTATATGCATATATATATATATATATGTGTGTGTGTGTGTGTGTGTGTGTGTGTAAGTGTGTGAGTTTGTCAAAGGACATGCACTCCCGGTTGTTCATAGGTCGTCGCTGATCGGGCCGCAGGGCTGCTGAACGCGCGATAAGCTGCAGCTGCGGCTGCATTTAAAAAACATACACACATTCTCAACCTTAATCCCCGCCTCCCCGTTGGAAACCACCCACCTCCACACGCCCAATATCTGACCAATTGCGCTGTAAAACGTTTTGTTTATGCTGCTGCTGCTGAAAAAAACAGCAAAAAAAAAAAAGCTGACAGAAAATGTGGAACGTGGGCGACATCAAAGCGCGACTGCTGATAAAACTGAAGTGCAGCACGACCAAAAAGGACACTCGGACAACAGCAGTCCCAGCGGGGCAGGGGGGTGAGAGTGTAAGGAGGGTGGGGTAGGGGCAGCAGCTGGATGGTAGGGAAGGGATACGAGCTTTGATTGTTACGCGGCGGTTGCTGCTGTCCTTTGACTTGTGACATTTTTCAATGCAAATGCGAACGATGATGAGGCTGATGAAAAGCCAAAGCCAAAAGACAGCAATAAAAACAATGGCGAAGAACCAGCGGGAAAGGGTAAGGCCAACAGGACAACGGAACAAAGCAGCAGAAGCAGCAGCAGAAGCAGTAGCAGAAGCAGCAAAAAACTGAATCTGAATCTGAATCTTTAGCAGCAAACAGAAGTCGAGCTGCCCTTAGGGGTTAATTTTGAAGAGGAACCAAAGGAATGTGAGCGATAAAGGGGGTCGAGGGTTGAGAGCAGAAGAAAGCACTCGAGTGGACAAAGGCCGTAGCAAGCTTGAACCCGAATATGAATGTGAATGTGAATGTGAATGCGAATGCGAACTGAAACTGGACTTGACACACGCACAAAGCAGAGAACGCCAAGAAAAAGGTAAACGAAACGAGTTGAGGGGTTTAACGGTTGGCGATTTTCTTATGCAAACGATTGAGGCGGTCAGTTTTGTTGTTGTAGTTGTTGTTGTGGTTGTTGTGGTTGTTTTGGTTGTTGCTGGTGACTTGACCAACGCGTTGCTGCCACGTGACCGCTTGCTGGTCAAAGGGGTTAAGGTTCGTGGTGAGCTGAAACGCGTGCCAGCCATTGACGGCAAATCATTTGGCAATTGACAGGCGGCGATCAAGTTCGTGTTCAAGTTCGTTTTCGAGTTCCAGTTCGAGTTCGAGTTAACCAAAAGCCGATTGAGCGACTGATTGAATAAGTGAACACAGCGGGCACTCAACACTCACTCTGAGTGTGACTTGTGACAGCAACTTGTTTCATTTGCATTTTGTGAATGGCACCCCACAAAACACTCATGAGTGGACTTTGCGAGATTCAATTCTTTGTGCTGGCTGGCTTACTAGCATTCCAGCCTGTGGGCTGCATTCATAAGAAATTGTGAATATACTCATTGAAAAGTACAATGAATGCACGCGTATTCAAATGAATAATGAAATAAATAAAATAAAAAACGTAGCTTTGCATGTTTTATGTAGCTGAACATTTTTCACTTGCTGCACTCAGTCAGTCAATCAAAGCGTGACGCATGCTTGTCATTTGCTTTGAATGCTGTTGCTGTCTAATTTCACAGATCTGCTTGAGAGGCACACACACACATACACACACACACACACACACTTACATGTATTGTCGCAATTTAACCCTTGAACTTTGCAGCTTTTGACACGAGCATGCAAAACAACAAGCTTTAACAGCAACAGCAACAACAAAAGTCACTGACAACAAAGTTGTTTGACTCTTGACAATGCAAAACTGTCAACTCTTCAACGCAGCAGCCATAGATATGTGTAGATACAGACACTAATACAGATACGGATGCAGATACGTGTGCCCTGCAGATACATTTGTATCTGTATCTGTCACGTTAATTACGCATTGTTTTATTTTCATTCTTTTTGCCGTGTTTTTTTTTTTTTTTCTCTTTGCTCTCTTTTTTTCGCATTTGAAAGCTGCTGTTGGCTGTTGTTTGCTATCCTCGCATCCAATTGTTGTCCATTTGGTAATTATAAATATGGACCTATGGCTGCCATGGCTGCCACAAATCCCCCACTTTGCCCCCCACTTTGGCCCTGTGAATAACTGTCAACAAAATGGGGAAAATGGAAATATTTGTTGCGATGACACGAACATTTTTTGTGTTGCTTGCATTTTCAACTGGCCTTTTTTCGCTGTTGTCTGTCAGCGTGTGTGACTGACTACCTGACTGTCTCTGTCTCTGTGTCTCTGTGTCTGTGTGTGTGTGTGTGTGTGCGTATGTGTTTCATGTTAATTATCAATTTACTGGCGCACTTTCAAATGCGCAGCGTGTCGCGACCGCAGCAACAATGAAAAACCATCAGGAGTCTGAAGGTTGAATGTGGGGGAAAAGGAAGGCTTTAGGTCTGAGTTCTGAGGTCTGAGGTCAGCAAAAGGACAACAGGACTTGAACCCATTTTATCCATTTTGCCCATACAGTATTCATTCACCGCACTCACATTCAATTATTGACTCATGCTGGCACTAAGCCAGGCATTAGTGTCGCCTCCCCCCCGCCCGCTCTTTAGAGAAGAGAGAAAGAGAGAGAGAGGAAAGACAGCACCCAATAATGCGCACCACCCAACTGACCACCCAACCACCCAAACCGCACCACCTGGCTACCATTTCAATATCGAAATCAATGGCTAATGCGCTCGGCTCATGCAATTTCACGCCCACCCACAGAACGGATTACGCGCGCCTTGCTTTGTGAACAGCAAGAAAAAAAGTAGCAGCTAACAAAAAAAAGGAGGCGAAAAATAAAAAAAGGATACAGAGCGAATGGCTTAGGCAAAGGTCGGGCCATGCAAATCACCACAGGAGCCCGCAGGACACTCGACAACATATCGTTGGCTGCTGCGTTGGCAACATGCGGCAAAAAGCTGCAACAATTATCCCATTACTGTGCAACCCTTTCTGTTTTGTTGCTGCTGCTTCTGCTGCTGCCGTTGCCCACCCGCTGACCCCACTCTTTAGAGTCTTAGTCTTTTCTGTGCAATGCTCATACGCGTCGTTGTCCTGGCGCACTTCCTGGCTCCACTTTTGCAGCAGGCGGTCAATTTGCCATTTCCTGGCCCCCGACCTCTGTCGAGTCTCAGTTTTTATTTTTATTATTTGTCTTGTTTTTTTGTGTTTTGCTCACTTCCGTCTGAGCTGCTTTGAATGCAGTCACTCGGGTCACTTGAGATTGCGACTCAGCTTGGAGCTTGTGCTCTGGTGTCCTGACTCCCGCAAGGACAATGCCAGCATGTGCGAGCCTGAGCAGCTGAAAGAGCTGCCAAAATCAGAACGTGCCATGCCCAGCACACAACCAGGCAGACAACAAGCAGACAGACAGACAGACAGACAGGCAGACAGACAAAAACAGAGACAGCAGTTAGAAAACACACAAAAAGGATAAAAAGGATGCGCGCTTGGCGCGTGCGCAACGCGCGTCTGACTCAAAACACAAACAACAATAAAAAAAAAATGAAAAGTAAATTCAAATGAAATTAAAGAGGATCTTTGAGGTACGCGCTGCTTGCGCAAATGCCGCACGTTTTTCGACAACTTTTGCCTCGTTTTTTATGACAATCATGATGTGTTGATAATGATCGTGATCATGATCAGTAGCAGCAGTAGCAGCAGCAGCAACAGCAGCAGTAGCAGCAGCAGACGCGACAACAGACGTGTTAACCCCTTAGCAACCCTTAACCTCCAAAGCACTAAAGAGCCCTAACCCTTTTCGAAAACAAATTATGTATCTGTCAGATTCATTTGCATTTCCTGCTGCCCGCATGGCCAAGGATTTCCCCTGATCAGCATTGTTATCCTTGCCGCCGGGGTTCGTGGCCAAATCATGTTCAGCACACTCTCACCTTTGACAGGAAGCCCGGCAAAAGTGAAGAAGCTGCTGCTGCTGCTGCTACTGCTGCTGCAGCCGCGCGGAACGTCATAAAAAAATACCCAAACATCAAAAAAAAAAAAAAAGTGGAAAAATATACGAAAAAGTAAACAAAGAAAAGCAAAAGTGTAGTTGTTTGATAGGTGTGCGTGTGTGTGTGTGTGTATCTAATGCTCATCCTTATGGACTCGTGCGCGACATGCGTTTTCGTCAACTGTCGTCTTCCTCTTCCCCTTGCCTAACGCCAAACTCATTTTCATTTCACTTTTTATTTTCATTTTCATCTTTTGCCTTTTTTTTAAAGCGTCATTTAAATGCAAAGTGCGTGGCGCAACTTCTTAGTTTTTTTTTTTGTTGCCATTCTTGTTGTAGTTGCTGGGGGTAGTTCGCTTGTAATAGTTAAGCATTAACACCTTGTTGCCCGCATGGCCAGCGCCTGTGGTGACATATGTTGACCTGTGCAACAGCAATAGCAGCAACAGCAGCAACAGCAGCTCTGCCATTCGTTCGCTTCGATTAGCGCCTGGACCCCGTCTGCTTCTGTCTGTGGCTCTACGTGTTAATACTCTAGCCTGGACAGGATGCTTATAAATTGCCAACCAGTTGGCATCGACTCAACAACAATACAATAATTGCATAGAAGAAAATATCAAACATTAAAAGGCATTTAAAGTTGCAAATATAACAAATATGTTTACTAAATATATATATATATATATATATATATCAGATATATATATTAGATATATATGTGTGTAGCGTATGCTCGAGTCGTTGAGCTTAGTGAGCGCTTTTTGCTCTCGTCTTTTATCACATTTTTTTTTATTATACTTCATCTTTTTTTCGACATGTTTTTTTTTGTTATTTTGTTGCCGTAGCCAATTTTCACATTTTCACATTTTTCATTTTAAAATTCGCATCTGTTGCTGCGTTGTCCCTTAAATCGCCCTTCTCCGCCCCTGCCCCACGCCCAATCTCATCGATAGTTATGGACACATGTGTGCTCGCCTGTAATTTCCGCCGCAGGACATGTGGGTGGCTTCGGGTGGTTTTCGGTTTGGTTTGGTTTGGTTGTGGTTTACGCTTTTTGATTTTCGCTTTTCGGTTTCCGTGGCAAATTAACAAACGTCGCGACAAACCGCAAGCAACATAAAATAAAAAACTATTACGGCACAGTGTGTGTGTGTCTTGGATATTTATGTGTGTGTATTGGCAATATCCTGCTGCCTGTTTGGGGCACCTGCTGCTGCTGCTGCTGCTACTGCTGCTGCTGATGCTGCTGATGTTGCCGATGTGGCTGCTGTGCGCGCCCATTTGTATGCAATGCACGCCCGCAACAGCACACGTCTGTTCTCCGGTTCTGTGTGTGTGTGTGTGTGTGTTTGTGTGTGTGTGTGTTTCTGCCGTACACAAAATCAATAAATATATAAATTCTCCGCCATCCAAAAACGTCGCAGTATCCCCCTCAAAAGTCACTTGTCGCACGTCATCCGTCGCGTCTCTTTTGCATTTCATTTACCGCATATTTATTAATAATTAATCTAGAAAATTGCTGGCAGCCTCATTTCCTGCCATCATTTCACATATTTGAGTGACAACATGACTAAACATGTACCCGTCCCCGCTCTCTATCGTTGCAGAACCCAGCAATTACACATGTTCGACGTGCAAGACCCGCTACACATCCGCGTGGCGCCTCATCCAGCACGTGCAGCACTCGCACGGCGTCAAGATCTACGTGGAGACGGGTGGCTGTGGCGCCACCTTGACTGTGGCCACACCCGCCGCTCTCAATGCGGCGGCAACAGCAGCAGCAGCACAAGCCACCAGCGTCAGCGTCAGTCCAAATCGTAGTCTCAGTCCCGCAGCAGCAACTGTTGGTAGCGTCTCTCTGCCGCTGCCGCTGCACGCGCTCATGGCGCAGTCTCCAGCGCCAAAGCGCAGCAGCAGCAACAGCAGCGCCGCCGCCGCAGCGGCAGCAGCAGCAGCAGCCGCAATTTCTGCAGGCTCGGCCAATACGAGCAGCAACAGCAGCAGTAATGTGAGCAGCAGTAGCAACAGCGCCAACTCACCCACACAGCAACTGTTGCAGCAGCGTGTACAACAGCAACAGCAGCAGCAGCAGCAGCAACAACAACAACAGCAGCAGCAGCAGCAACAGCAGCAGCAACAGAGTCTAGCGCTGGCAGCAGGCATGCGTCATCATGCGCTTCTGGCGCCACCAGATTCGTTGCACGCGAACCCCTTCCAGCTGCTGCGCATGCCACTGCCACCCGCGCTGTCGCAGAGCAATGTAGTTCCTAGCGTGTCGCCGCTGTTTGGCCGCCCCACGCCCGCCGATCACTATCGCATGGAGCAGCTGGTTAGCGAGCAGTTCCGGCACCATGGCTTCAGTCTGGCCGCTGCCGCTGCCGCCGCCCAGGCGCAATTCAATGCCAATACACAGCAGCAGCAACAACAGCAGCAGCAGCAGCAACCTGCTCAGCCCATTGCTGTCAATGTTCCTAATCCCGTCGAGCAGCGACCGCCATCGAGCAATAGCAGCCAGCGTGGCTCAGTACCGCCCGCTGCACTACCGCCTCCGTCGCTCAGCTCACAGCAGCAACAGCAGCAACAACAACAGCAACAGCAGCAGCAGCAGCAACAGCAACAACAACAGCAGCAACAACAGCAACAGCAACAACAGCAGCATCAACAAGTGGCCGCAGCGGCCGCTGCTGCTGCAGCTGCACTGAGTCCAGCTGCTAGTTTAAACTTGGAACCGCAGCAGATGGATTTTTACTCGCAGCGATTGCGTCAGCTTGCGGGCACAACAAGCCCTGGAGCTGGCAACATTGTTAACTCGAGCTCGCCGAGTCCACGACAGAAACAATCGCCGCGCTTTGCGAGCCCCTCGCCCAGCTCTGCCTCCCTTTCGGTTACCGCCGCAACAACACCCCCAGAGAAAGGTATCGAAAATGGACAGCTAACATCAACGCCCCGTTCTGCCAGCACGCCCACGCCCACCAAGCCAGACACCGAACGGGAATCCGAGCTGGAGTCGAGCTGCTATTCGTGCGGCTACTGCGACAAGAAGTTCCGCTATGAGAACAATTTGATTATCCATCAGCGGACGCATACCGGTGAGAAGCCGTATAAGTGCACCGCCTGTGACTTTGAGTGCTCGCACATACAGAAGCTAATGAAGCATATGCGGGTGCATCGCAGTCCAGCCGATCACGGACACGATGGCGGCGATAATCAGGATGGTCACGATGGCGGCAGCAATGCCGATTCGCTGGAAACGAACGAGGCGGACAACGATGACGATCCCAATCCCGATGAGTCCGACGAAGAGCTGAACGACGAGGATGCGGACGCTGATGCCGATGGCGAGGAGGATGACGAGGATGAGCTAGACGATTGCGATGATGTTGATTACGAGGCCGAAGATCTGAGCGTCAACAATCGCATCGATGGCAAAAGTCAAAGCCCCAAAACAACCAGCTCCGGTGCCACATCGCTGGTGGGTGAGCTGATGGACAAGTTCGGGCTCTCCAACATTGCCCAATATTCGGAGGCGTACAAGCAGGCGCTGCAGGAGTCCGGGCGCAAGGAAGCAGCCGCTGTGGCCGCTGCCGCTGCTGCCGCCGCCGCTGTTGTCGACAACAACAATCGTGGCTCGGCAGCCGGTGCAGCGAATCCAGGCGCTGGTAGCGGCGTCGCCTCCACCCAGCCACTGGGTGACAAGCTTAACGGTCTACCGGTGGCAGCGTTGCGACTGCGCGATGAATTCGCCAAGAACTGCAATATGTTCCAGCCACAGCCGCAGGATGCGCCGTCGCAGGTGCCGCTATTCAATCCGTTTCCCAATCCCTTCGAGCTGTCCAAGCGCATGAAGATCGATGGCGGTGATTGGTGGGGCATGTCCGCCCTGCATCGCAACGAGGCGCTCTTCGAGAACCTCAAACTGAAGCCGTTGGGTCTGGGCGGCGCCAACTCGCTGCTGCAAGGACCGCTGCTCAAGAAGGAGAGCCGGCAGCGCAACGATACCTGCGAGTTCTGCGGCAAGGTGTTCAAGAACTGCTCCAATCTAACGGTGCATCGTCGCAGCCACACCGGCGAGAAGCCATACAAGTGTGAACTGTGCTCCTATGCCTGCGCCCAGAGCTCGAAGCTCACGCGCCACATGAAGACGCACGGACGCACCGGCAAGGATGTGTATCGCTGTCGCTTCTGCGACATGCCCTTCAGCGTCCCCTCCACCCTCGAGAAGCACATGCGCAAGTGTGTCGTCAATCAGGGCAAGGCGGCAGCAGCTGCTGCAAATGCAGCCAATGCAGTTGCCGCTGCCCAAGCCGCCGCTGCCGCACAGCAACTGCAGGCCGCTGCTCAGGCACAACAACAGCAGCAGCAGCAACAACAGCAACAGCAACAGCAGCAACAGTTGCCATCGCAATCGCAGCTATCTCCGCCGTGTGCAATGGGCGTGGCTGTCGGCTATCCGCCGCAATTCGGACACAATCTGTCCCTGGCGGGCAGCGTGAGTGGCGACAATGATTCGAATGCATCCTCCAGCCTGCCAGCGCACTCCTCCATTTCGCTCAAGGAGGAGGCATGACTTTTTAGCAGCTGGAGCAGCAGTCCTCTTCCGCATTCGCATTCGCATTCGCATCCACATTCGCACCCACATCCGCATCCACATCCACTTGTGCTGCAGCCACATCCGCATGTGCTGCTGCCACCGATACACCCACAATCGCATCCGCACCACCATCATCACCAACAGCAGCAGCAGCAGCAACACCAGCAGCAGCAACAACAGCAGCAGCATCCACACCATCATCCACAGTTGGCCAGCAGCCGCAGTCGTCTCATGTCGCGCATCTTCTAAAGATGTTGCAGTTCCCGCCACCACCCCCAACCCGCTGCCCTCTCAGCGCCACCCTATTGTATATATATATATATGTATATCTAGCGCAGTTATCGTGCCCCTCAGACACAACCCTGCCCCGCCCTGACTGCAACTTTCTAAAAGCTTGTCTAGCAGTTGTTGTCACGCACCGTCCCCTGCCCCCTCCCCTAGCTGCTCCTTTGCAGGCGACTTAAACACGACCAGAGGCATTTAATACCAAAGCAATAACCGTTATGTAATATAATTTTAAAGCATTTTTTTGCCTTTTTTGTAATTATTACACATATGTATTCATTCGTATATACTGTGTGTATCTGCTAAAAGAAAATAACAACAACATATATATATACCATATATATATATATATATAATATAATTTTTCACAATTTCTTATAATTTTTTTTTTTTTTTAATTTTTAAACATTATTTATGAAAACTGTAAACAAAAATTGAGAACAGTTTTAGAAATTACAAATTTTTGGCTGCAACTGCGCCAGTGACACATTTTCCAGTGTATTCTTAGCAATTAAGCAAAACTTTGTATAAATGCAAAACTAACACAAAAGTACTAAGCAAAAAACTAAAAAAAAAAATTTACTGCAACTATGTGAAGAAAGTAAAAACCAACTAAACGTAAATCTGAAAAACAAAAAAAACAAAAAAAAACTAAAAGAAAAAGAAAAAAAATAAAAACCACACGCTCCCCGTGAGCCACAAAATACTTAAGAAAAAATCTGCGCTAAAGTTTACTATATATATGTATATATATATGCCGATATACATAAATAGTATATATATATATATATATATATATATATATATATATATATATATATATATATATATATATATATATATGTACATGTATATATAAATAACTTTTTTTTGTGTGTTTTAAGATCGTGTATTTGTTAAACATCGATGTACATTTTAGTAAATCTAGACATCTAGGCACTAAAGAGCAACACTTGTATAAAAATCTTATTATCTATAATTATTATATTATTATTATTATTATTAAATATATATATATATAATTTTTTTTTTTAATATAATTTCGAGAATTTTTTTGCATAGAAAATAATTCTATTATTAAATGTAATTTAAAACAAAAAACCGAAAATAATCAAATTTTTTACGTACATACATAAATAAATCTATAAATGTAAACACAACTTTTTTTTTAACCAACTAGCTTAAGAATTGACGAAATGAAAACAAAAAAAAAAGAAATCCAAGAAAAACAAAGTTGAAGAGAAACAAATTTAGAAGCAGTCGAATAATAGAAATGAAAAGAAATGCGTTAAGAAATATATGAAAAAATAATGAAATTTGTACGTAAAACTTCAAGCCACAAGCAATTAATAATTATATAAAAAATTACAAAAAACCGAGACAACAACAACAAACAACTAGATTTAGAAGACTGAGGAACTAAAGTACGTATTTGTTTTCTGCGAATGAAAAAGACAAAAGAGCGTTAAGAGCGATTCGGATAGAGAAAAGTGAGAGAACACAAGCAAATCGAAAAAATTAACTTTTTTTTTGCATAAATGCTTTTGCTGTTGATTTTCGTTATTTGATTGAAAAAAAAAAAACATTTTGATTAATATTTAATGATTGTTTTTAGTACAAATTTTTTGGCAAGCAAAAGTCAAATCGATATCGAAAATGAATGAGGAAAAATAATTAGTTTAAACTAGGTTTTTTTTCTTTCTCATATGTTTTTTTTTTTTTTTTGTTTTCTTTTGGCTTAAAATTTACCACACAATGAAAACTAATCGTTGAAAATTGCTTCTACTGTTGCAGCACACACACATACACAATTAGACCCACCCCAAAAACAACCCCCTCACCACTCACGGTGGCTGCTGCAATAATACAAGCAATTTTTATTCGTAAGCCCAACTATGAAGTTTATCGTGCATAATTTATTTTAAAAAAAGTAGCGAGGCGAGAGAAATTGAGAGCGAAAGAGAAAGCATGCATACGAACAGTGTGGAAGGTTTTTAAAAGGCAATTCTGTAATTTGTGAGAACCATGCATTGTGTTTCAGACAAGATATAAATATATATAGAAATATATATGTGTGTATATATAAAGTATATATACATCTATATATCTAAATATAGTTCATATTTAAAATCCAGAAAACTGAATAAAAAAGAAAATATTATAAAAACCATACAACATTTATGTTTTACTTAGACTGCAAACAAAATTGTTTTTTTTTTCTTTTTAAATTTATTTTTGTTTATTTTTTATATTTTATTTCAGTTTTTTATTTAAACAGCAACAAAGACAAGCGAAGCAACAAGAATTTGAATTTGAAGTCGAAATAAAAATTGAAAAATAGCAGCTGCTAATGAAAAGTGAGAAAAAGCCAGCAAGCAAACAAAAAACTATCATAAAAATTTAGAAAATTTAATTATAGATATTAGAAAAGGAAAACAAACCACTTTATACTAAATAAAATTAATAAGAAAAGAAAACCGCAAACAAAGCACAAAAAATATACTTAAAACTAATGAAACTGTTGTAAGCAAGCAAAACGAACGACAAAAATGCGAAAAATGTGCAACTAAAAATGTATAAGAAAAATTTCAAAAACAAAACAAAACAAAAAAAAAAAAAACAAAAAAAAACCAAATATTTTTCAAGTGTGTGTAATTTTTTGAACATAAACAATAATAAATACAAAGCGTAAATTATTAATTAAAAATAGTTGTCTGTGTTACAAAATACAAATACGAAATTACAAAAATACATACAAATTGCAAAAACTGTAATAAAACATGCATTTTTCAATTAACACACACGATCGCGTGCTATAAAATTTATGGCAGCGCGCGAAAGTAAGCAACGAGTTTTAATAGGCGATCACGCGTTTCCTATAAAATTAAAAAAATAGATTGCCTACTTTGCAGCGCATGCAGTTAGCCGCTAGGTGTCGCCATCGCACGAAATAACATACTCACTCACAACATACACACTCACACACACACACATACACGTACACACATGCTGCGAGCGAGAGAGAAAACGATGCTGCTGCCCAATGGAGCCCTATTGGCCGCCAAAAGTTTGCTTAACGCCAGCAGCTGGACTAGCACTTCGACCCCCCCAAAAGGCAGCTCGCTAAATTCGACCATCAGTGACCAATCCAACAGAACTGGCCACCCAATTGGTGGGGCGGAAACTTCAATTTGAATTGGAATCTAACGACTGCGAGACTAGCACACATGTGGCCGGCGCATGTGTGGGCCATCCAACAAAGCCAACGCAAACGCCAGCAGCGCTGCCAGCGTCGCTGCTTCGGGTAGCGTTGCCACCCCATGGCTGAGGCTTTCAGCGTGGAGTGTGGCCTGTGGCCGGCTCGAACATGTGCACGTCGAACATGTTCGTTGCTTTCAGTTCGGTCTGCGGTTCGAGTTGCTTTGCCCTGTTGATGTCGTTATTTTTATTGTTGCACAAATTATTTGAAGCTTAAACCGAAATGATTTGGCTGCATTGAAGTGCATTGGCTAAATTGGCAAAGAGCACAATCAAATGGGGTCCAATCTAAGAACCCAAACACCTGTACAAATTTCACTGCAGTGCGAACGGTCTCACAAAATCTTTGCTCTCTCGAGAGCTAAGGATACGATGCTAGTGTCCTTGGTTTAGCTTGTAGTCCTCATCAAAACAAAATGTTTGACATAAGACGCGTCAAGATACGCCGGAATTAACGAGCTATGAGCAATTTTGTTTTAGGAGAAGTTCTTTTATATTCGCTGCTTGAAGGACTTTTGTCCAACGGCTGTCTCTGGTCAACCGAGCATCCGGATAGTCCTTCAAAATGCCAAAATATTCCGGATTTTTTAATATAACTCATTTTTTTGTCCTTGTGTACCATGTTGCCAATTTTTTTTGTTGAATACTGGAAATCTTTGAATGCCAATCGACAGTCCTTTTACCTTTTCGTGCTCAAAAATATGTATCAGGGGAGATCCTTTCTGAAATGGCCAAGTTGTGACGCAAAATCAAATGTGCCTTTTTAAAACTTAGCTCTATCTCGGCCAAGTCCTAACAGATTTTGCAAAGGACGTGGTGCGGGAGAATCGCAAGTACCTCGTCCATAGAGCCGCCTTCAAGGACTTTGTGGTCATTTTAGAATCCATACCTAATAAGTAAAACGCATCGCTTAAAGTCTTCATATTTACTAACTATACTAATTCAATCGCATTTGTAAATGATTTATGTTCACATATTGATTCTTACATAAATATCTGCATTCTGCTTTATCCAGATCACTGGGCATTCAAGTGTGCGAACACCGCGGGGCGTTCTTGGCGACGTAGCTGAATCCCCTGGAGACAACGTCAGACAGTTCACCGTCAACAATCAGCTGTCCATCAGAGTGGCTCCCGCAGGAAATGTCCTGTTGTCTGAGCTGTCATGCACAAGCCAACAAGTCGTTGGAGCTTTTGCAGCCACTTAAGCTGCAGCCACATGGCTGAACCACTTCCATGCGAGAATAATGCTAATCATATTAATAGAAATATATATGATTTATAAAATAGCTGTGATATGTAAAAGTATCTGAAAGACAGTAATGTATCTTAAGGATTAAAATGTAGCGAAGACACAAAAGTATACTTCAATTATTTATTTCAAATATATCTGCAACATACAAACACAAAAGTATATCTAAAATACAAAACTATTTGCGAAAAACAAAATTTAATTTAAAGTAGAAATACTTTCAGCCTTTCTTCGTAACGCTAGCAGCTTCAACAGCAAAAAATGAATTAGACATGCGTTTACTCTATGTATAAATATTTCGATATATAATTGTTATATATATATACATTTGTAAAATATGGAAACAGGTTGCACTAATCAACAGAAAACAAAAACATAGCATTTTTCAATTTGACTAAATACAAAATAATTGATTTGGTGATTTTTGTTCGCTTATAATACAAGAAATTTGAGTCAAGTAATAAGGAAAATGCAATAATTTTAGAGTTTTGGGGCGCTACTCGAGTAGCCATGTTAACGGCTAAGTAAGCCCTAGTTAATGGTTATCCATTCGACAGTGGGCAATTAATAACGGTTCTTCAGAGGCATCCATTTGCCATGTTGAAGGGAGCCAAATTTCAGCTGCCCAAACTCTGGCTATGGCTAATATGGAGACTAGACTGTGATGGGGCCTGCCCAAGGGTACGAGGAAATAGTTAGATTTGGGGTTTCTGGTGGGAAACTGGGAGTGGGAGGTGGGAAGTGGGAGGTGGGCGACATTTCCCGCTCAGAGCGAGCAATTCAAGTGTGTGTGCCTGATACTCGTATACAACGGACAACCTACACACACGAGTGTGTGTGTGTGTGTATGTATGTGACCATAAGGGTGAAACTTTTACTGCTTGCTTACGGAGATTCTTTTCTGATGATAAATTAATTTATTATGTTCGAATTGAAGCACTCGCACAGCCAGAACGAGAATTCACAAACGTGAAACGAAAAACCCGGAGTCGGAGACCCACAGGCCGAGACGGAGACGGAGACCGAGCCAATGCTGTTAATGCGAGCGGATGTAACAGCCATTGCCGAGGCCAGGACTAAAGTCATGTAAATGTGCACACACACACACCACACACACACGCACACAGAGAGAGAGACACACACACACACACACACACACATATGAGTTGGCAGTTATATACGTGTGAACTGCCTCAACTTTGGAAGCAGAAACAAATGCAGGCAAAGGGTATGTGTATTTGTGTGTGTTTCAACCCTATCGCAAATGTGTAAGCAATTACAGCAATAGCAGCAACAACAAAACACAACTATGGAAATAATGAACAACACCATCTGACCACTTGAATAATTTCCAAAGTGGCGGGTGGCTGCCGAGGCCCACGAGTACCCGGGTGATGTTTTAATTGAAAGCACACAGCATACAGCATACAGCATATAGCAAATAGCAGACAACAGTCGGCAGTCGGCAGTCGGCAGTCCGCAGTCAACATGGCGGACCAAATGTGACAAGGACAAGGCGACCACCCACCCGACTAGACAGTTAAGTGTCCAAGGGGACGGCAGAGTTAGCTAAACATGGCGTCCAGGCAAAAATGCGTTTATTATGCGCGTGCATGTGTGTGTGTGTGTGTGTGTGTGTGTATTTCTTGGAGCATAGACTTAAGCTCACTTTGAAGATTCAGACGCATTGGCCATGAAAAAATTATTTACTTCCCTCTCCTTCCAGAAAAACAAAAATAAAATTCCAAAAGAAAATGAAAATGAAAATGGCTTAAGCCGAACTCAGAATTAGACTTTAGCATGGTCCTTGGCCATTGGCATAGCAGCGCAAAGCTCTCCCACACATGTGAAACCGAATGCTAGCTGCTTGAGCGGACAGAGGCGTGGCAGGTGGGCGGCGGCAAACGCAGAAAGTATAGCAAGTCAAAGAAGAAATGGGTTTGGCTCCGCAACGTCTACGGCAACATCGCCTTACCCATCGCCTTACCCATCGCCAGCACTCAACATGGACACACAAAACATTCGCAAAGGCCAAATAGTAATAGAGTGCAGAGCCTACACGACTATCGAATACACTGTAATTAGTAATTTAAATTCATTTGTTTTTTAATATTCATTAATATTAAGATTGGGACACAGATGGGTAAACCTTACGATTGAAAAATATGAAGTGTCTATTTAAACTCTGATTAGTAAAGAGAGCTGAACGAATATAAGATACCCTGCAATTCTTGCAATTGTTCTTGCGCTGATATGGAATGTAATTTCGTCATACTCATCCACCTATTTGAATGGGCAGTGGACCTGAGCAACAATGTTAAATGGCCTAAGCTGAAGTGCACAGCCTGCATAACTGCATAAATACATATGTAGATTTGTATTTGTAGAGTATACATGAGGCACATTTATATGCACGTCCATTTGGATGCAGGATGCGATTGTTGAATGGATGCGCGTGCATTGCCACCGCGAGGCAACAAAACCCAAGTGAAGCAGGGCCAAACCAAACCCAACTTAACCAAGTCAAACCGAAGCGAAGCGACCCGGAGCCAGCTTCAGCTTCAGCTGCAGCCACCCAAACGCCTCGATGTGTGTGTGTGTGTATGTGTGTTAGTGTTTGTGTTTGTATGTGTGCTTGTCCTACCGCTGGATATCGTGCTCTAGAGACCAAATGGAAACTTAAGCCTTTCTTTTGTGCCCGTCTAAGGGTCCTCATACTGTCCATGAACCTTTGTGGCGCTTCAGCTTTCGGATAGAGGGCAGAGGGACACAGACAGAGACAGCGACAAGGAGTGAGTGTAAAGAGGCAGGTAGAGAAAGAGAGGGAGATAGTGTGTGTGTGTGTGTGTGTGTGTGTGTGTCTGTGTGAGAGAGAGAGAAGGGGGAGTGACGTAGAGACCCAGAGAGCGGTCGAGGCGCGTTCTGTGAATGCATCCTTTTTTGGCGCGCATCGAATTCATGTTCTATATGCGTGTGTGTGTGTGTGTGTGTGTGTGTGTAAAGAGTGTGCGAGTGTGTGTCTCTGCGAGTGTGTGTTTGAAAATAGCGTGTGGAGTGCACTGTCCTCACATTGTCTGCTTCTCGCAGTGACACGAAGAGGGAAAAACACACACACCCCACGCACACACACACCAGAGAGTGGTCTGCTTATAGGAGGAATGAAAAGGGGGGAGGAGGGGGCTGCTGTGGTTACAGGACACACGGCAGGACACCGTACGCTCGCTCGCGCTTTCGCTGGCTCGTTAATAAGAGCTCCCGAGGCCCCCTCTCGCACATAGCTTGCGGACCGAGAGCGGCCTCCCAGCGGTTCTTCAATGTGCCACGCCACGTTGCATGTTGCGCGTCTCCGGCGCATAGCTATGGCTACCTGACTCAACGCCCCCGCCGCCCATCCTTCGCCCATCTCACCGCTTGGTTTCTGGCTAAATGCGCGTCGCTGTCCAAAGCACATGCGATATATGCAAAGTTAGCACACTGAAAACAACAAAAAAATAGCTTTAAAAAAAAACATTGAAGAAAACCCAAGGGAGAATAATGAATAAAAGAATCATTAAGCCGGCGAATGTATGTGCGGCGGCGGTGCACGGATGCAAGGATGCAAGGATGCACAGGCTCCGACAGTGTCCGCTCGTAAAGTGGAACACTTCCACAAATCATTGTAATTTGCAAAGAACTCGAATAGCTATTAATGATTTTAGTTTCCTGCTGACCTCTAAATTGGCATGGGGTTTTTGAAGAAGTAAACAACAAAAAATGTTAAATCTCTTTAGACTTGTAATATGGTTTTTCAACAATGTAAAACCAAATGTTAAACATGAAATGCTCCCAAAAATTAGAAATTCAAATGGAAGCATTTCAAATAATGAGTAAATTTTCTGCGAAATAACTTCGCTAGTTTTTACTGCCGGGGGATCACTGTACTACACTGTGTGGCAGCAGCTGTGGGTGTTGCCAAAGCAAGATGAGGGGTATTGGAAGGGGTGAGTGAGTAGCTGCGGTAGCTACTGCTGATTCTGTATTTGTTGTTGTTGTTGTTGTTGGCGTTGGTGTTGGGTCCGAGGCGCACCAGCGCTTGCTGCATGGCTGACATTCAATGACTTCTATAACTTTTCAGTGGGTTTTGTGCATTCTCCTTCTTACCCAGGCGCATTGTGTGTGTGTGTGTATGTGTGTGTGTGTGTGTGTGTGTGTGTGTGTGTTTTTTTAGCTCCGTTTTTGTTGTTCTTTCGACTTTTTGAAACAAACGCGAATGCGAATGCAATTGTGACTTGCTTTTTCCTTACCCCCTCGTCGACAGCTTTGCCTGTTTTACCACCTCCTCCTTCTGCCATGCCATTTTCGCCAACGTTTTGTTTATTTGCAAAATACATTTGTCCACCTTGCTTTAAGGAGTCCGCGTGCTTGGCAAGCACCCCGCTTCCGTTGCTAAATTTCAGACGGACTTTTCCTTTGTTGCCTGCACCGCTTGCCACGTTTTGTTGCACAACTGCAACGGTGCAATACATTGCTATGTCGCGTGGTGCAGCGAGGAAGTGGGGCAACCATTGGACGCATCCCAAACTATCGTTGGCGTATTTAATGACCAGCACATTGAGCTGCTTGTGCAGCGATTGCCACTAAATGGGGAACAACAATGAAAAAATCGTAATCTGAATGCAATTTGGCTTTAGCTTTGTGCTATTTGAATGGGTCTTTTAAATAAAATAAAAATAATAATGTTGGCGTTATTTAATTACCCCAAATTAGTTAATATCGCATTTTCTTCAGATCAAAATGTATATATAATATATATATATATATATCTATATAATATAAATTTATTAACATCGTTTAGTAGAAGCAACTTGATAATCAGAGAAATGCATTGTTTGCAATTTGCTTCTGAATGTATTTCAATGTTTAGTTTTTAATAAACTGAAGTGATTTTAATGTTTGGCATTATTGTGTTCCTGGGTTCAAACCTGGATTAAATTCGATTAACTATCCAATCCTATGTCCAATTTATTTATATTATTATATTATATTTGTATATTTAGCTTACATCCGTGCACTTTTGACAGTTTTTTCTTTCTCATATTGAAGTTTACCTGTTGTTATTACGTAATGCTATCCACTGCTTATCCCATTGCTGGGTCCCAAGTTCTTTCTGTGCGTTACTGTACTTTTTGGGAGATAGAAAACCCGTATTACCAAATGGCAAATGGCGTTTGCATGTCGTACACATGAAAAAACTTTGTGTAATTTAATTAAATGCTAAATCGCAGTGCCGCCCATTTAATTGCACTCTACGCAAATTTATTTGGCGCGTGCCCAGTGCTCGGTCATCCACCCAAATCCAGCCCAGGTCCACTGAAGCACCAGTTACAGTTGGAGTTAGAGTTGCAGGCTCAGCTAATTGGCAGGTAATGAGTTCGCACATGTTGTCATTTTAACTCAGCTCGAGAAAGAGTTGAGAGTGTGGCATGTGGCATTGTTGCACGTTCAGTTCAGACAGCCACTACAGCGAATAGCTGAGAGTGTTCGGCAGTTGGGGATGCAACTATTCGCGTCTCAGCTGAGACGAACAGTCAATTTTCAAATTCTTAGCTCAGCGCTTTGCCTCTAATTAAATTCCACGACAAAATGCGCCAATTACTGACTAACAGCAACAATTTGCTGTCGGCTGCGACAAAAGGTCAGCGGGTCAACAAGTTATTAAAAGAGGTTAAAGTGCCAAAGAGCTCCCCTCTTTTAAGCTACAAAAAACCCTACAAAATGATGTTAAAAAACTTGTTGGTTTTTTTGTATGTTAATAAAGGCTCACAGCATCACAGAGAGAAGGAGATCCTCAGATCCGGCAAAGGTTAATTGTCTCATTCACAGCCTCATTTGCCGACTGACTACTGACCAATGGACCGCTGCTGGGGCAGGGGTTGAGGTGTATGGATACGAAGCAGTACGGCTAGGGGGTTGTGATCTCTCTGATGCTGCACAGAGCAAAAACCGACCGCGAAATTTGCCCTTTTACACCCGAAAATAAACAGCAGCAGCCACCCCTGGGTCGGGCATCAACCGGTTCCAAATGCTGCGGAAGCTGCGCTGTGGTTCGCTGTTTCTGTGTGCGTGTGTTTTTAATGTCGCACACTATTTATTAGCCTTAGGATTAATAAATCTATTTGGTCACCATCCTAATGAAATCACCAACGCCCCAGTCCCAAGACTCCCGGCCACTAACCCCCAACCCCCAATCACCATTCTCCATTCTCCATCTCCGCGCCAAGACACTTTACTCAAACAGAGCCGCTGGCGCAGCAGCCTCATATATGTGTGTGTGTGTGTGTGTGAGTGTGTGTGTGTGAAGATACATATCTGCTGGCGTTGCGTCAGCCACATCAACAAACACAATCGCACACACACGGATACACAGAGCAGGAGCAACGGGCAGCAAATGAGACCAGGCCGCGAGCGGGGAGCCTGCCGCATCAGTATGGTAAGTTGGGGCATTGGGTTTGCCGCTCAGAAGTTGCCAATTTGCCTTTTTGAATTTACGCATAGCTAAAAGTATCCTTTCGGAAACCACAAATATTTACCCAGCTCAAGGCTCAGGTCTGCGGTCGCCTCGAGTCCTACTGTACCCCACAAACACACCCTTCCCGCCCTCCCGTCGTACTTCATTTCTACCCCACAACGCGGTCGATGTCTGCCCCCTCCCGGCCACTTGCAACAACTGCCTGTCGGCTGTCTGCTCCCCCCACCCACCCCCTCACTGCTTCGGGGTTTTCAAATGGCGGCTGGCAATTTTCAAAATCTGTCGGACCATCATTTTCAATTCACAGCCCGACGCAACCCGTCCAGCGAACCCCAAAAAGCCCTCGACCAGAACTTTATTTTTCCATCTGACACTAGCCAAGTTTGGACCAATACTCATATTTACACCATATGCACACACATGTGTGTATGTGTGTGTGTGCGTGTGTGTGCGTGTGTGTGAGTGTGTTCGGAGCCTGGAAAGGACTTTTGAAATGAGATTAAAAACGGTAAATTCCTGCAAGGGTTACACATCCTTTGGCTAAGAGTAATGAATGCGGTTTCTGCCCAAAGTCAAAATTTAGAAAGTGTTTTATTTGACTAGGTTAGCTGCACGCGGCCAAAAACATACAAAATTGAAGAATGAGAAGCAGGGGCGGCACAGCGAGAGAAGCTGTTTAAGAGAGAGAGAGAGACAGAGGGGGAGAGAGAGGGATAGAGATAGACCACTCACAGGAGCTTACATAAAATATATAAACGGATTCTACGCACAATAGAACATTTTCAAATGTTGTAGACAATTTGAGAAATCGGTTATTTTAATTATCTGCAACTGCTTCTTGTTTCTCATATAAGTGCAGTATTGCTGGCGACTTTGGCAGTGTTGGAAACTACTGAGTTATTGAGTCATTGTCTTGAGTAAAACGATGTGTTTTTCTGGGAATTTGTATCTAAATCGAATCAAAAACAAAGAAGAGTAAAACAAAATTACAACATATAATTTTAATTAAATTAAAAACGGAATTCGACAAACTTGAAATTTTAAAATATTACCAAATATTACTTAGTGAAAAGGTTATAAATTGCTGAGTGAAGCCATGACTAGCCCTAAAATTAGTTGTTAACTGGTAAGGAGAAAAACACATCTGCGTACGTAAAATTCTCGGGTGTACAGATAAAGTTGCAGAACAAGCTGTCATAGCTTAAATAATCAGCTTCAATATCTGTTAAGCGTCGGTCCCAGAACAAAACTCTTTGCCCAATTACAGCGCCTTCAGCGCAACAATTGCTCCTAAGATGCACACTAACCAATTTGTAAGTGAATAAACAAAACACTTCACATAATCTTTGGCTGTTAGTTTGTTAAAGGAAACTTACAAAGCATGTTGCCAACTACCAAAGGTTTTATAATCAGCAATTCTAAATATATACGCCAACTTTCAGAGCACCTCCCATACCGACTACAGTTTACACAGACTACAAATGGGCTGCAAACAAATGTTTATTGCATACTTGCGAATTTATATATATATTTATATAAATATATAATATATATATATATATATATATATATATATAATTTTTTTTTTATCGCATGCCGCAAAATTCAAAAACATTGAAACATTTTGTAGGCATTTATGCAACTCATTTGATTTACGATTCGCTTTAATGGGTTGGCCAGCTTACTGCTGTAAGCAGCAGCGGCAACAACGAGCACGTACATGCCACAAGCTGCTTTGCCAAGCTGCCACGCCACGTCGAGTCAGTGCCTCAAACGGGGCCCCTGACAAGGTCGCGAGCGCTAACCTTTAATCTCTCTTCGTGCGTGCCTGTCCAACTGGCTCCGAGTCTAAGTCCGAGTCGCCTTCCCTCTTGCTCTCTGTGTGTGTGTGCTGTGTTTAATGTGTGTGTGTGTGCGTTGTGCCTATTTTCGATTTCTATTTCGATGCCAGCTGAACGTGCAATGTTTAGAAACATACTCGTTCCGTTGCCTAGCCCAAAATTCAACTCCCAGTTCTAGTTGATAGAACCAGATGCAATGGCTGCGTTCCCCGTAACCATTCCCACATGCAACTTTATCAAGGGTTGAAAACCGACTCACACACACACACACACACATACAAACACATACAGAGAGAGACGAAGCTCAACAAATTACCAAAGGCCAACGCCGTTGCTGACCGGCCGACCAACGGCCAGTGAATGTCTCCCCGGTCCCGGCCCATTGTGTGTAAATATTTTGAGGCACGCGTGTGTTCCTTGCTCTCATTATAAAGTTTAGCAATCAACCCTCAGAGCGTCTGCACAAGCGGCACATAATTGAAACTTATGTACATTTGGAATTAGAATTGAATATTTAAATAGCATGTACATTATACATACATATATAGCATGTATAATATATACAAACATACACACAAGAAACCCGACGCTTTTCCTGGCTACAGCTTCAAAGGACACTTTTGTCAAACTACTTAGTTTAATGACACCCCCAATGAAAAAGTAAGTTACAAAAGCATCAACATTCGCATTGATTTCGCAGTTCTTAGTAAATAGTAATTGTTCATTTAAATTTTTCTAAATGGCAATATTCATGAATTCTATGGAACAAATGGTGGTTATTATAACCGTGCTGGGGTTTTTATTCTTTTGTCGTGACGGTGGAAGACTTTTTGGACTCCATAATGTGTATATAATATTGATCAGCATCACCAGTCGATTCTATATAGCCAAGCCCATCTGTGCCCATTGCGTACACCTATTTTTCCAATAAGTAATCTTACTTTAGTGACGACGAAGTCGAAATCCAACCTGATCGGACCACTCTATTATGTCACTGAGATAGGAACAATCAGTCTAAGGATTTCAGTTGTGGGATCGAATTAAGCGTGAACCATCGAGTATTTTTCTTACTGATACAATAGAAACACACAAATGTTGAATATTCACTTCATACTCTGTACTGAAATATAAATCGTCTGAATATAATATTCTAGACTAACTCCGGTCTACAAAGATATATAAATGCCAAAGATAGCCATCTTTCTTATTCGAAACTTGCAATGAAAGGGTATCCACTCTTCCATATGAAGAAATGCTTAATAATTGAGCAGCTTGGTATTTATGAATTTCAATTAAATTTATAAATTAATACGTAAATTTTGAATGGCAGCAGTTCAACTTCTAAAAAGGGTATTTAATCTTCTTCTGTTTTCCTATCTAATATTTTGGCATATCTTTAGTTTCGAGTGCTTGGACCTGCGCAATATCTAACTAAATTGCCAATGGAGCTGAATTACATTTTGGGCGCTTTTCATGTTTTGCTAATTGTGAACAAGAAACTTTCCAAAGCCGGACCTGTTCTCAAACTAATGCAGGGCAGTGGGCAGCCGTCGTTTCGGCAACCATTGAATATCCCATTGAATATACACACACACACACAGACTCAAGCACAACACACAAACACACACGCACATACCGAGAGAAATATACAGTTAGAATGGATGCGCATCGTAATGGCGGCGGGTGGATTTACGGCTGGATGGTCGGTGAGCAGCCAAAGGCCGTCGACAGTCGGCTGTCCGGTGTCCACACGGTCCGCAGTTGGTAGCCGGGTAGCCGGTGGTGTTTGCTTGCCGGCAGCAATAACCCTTTTTCAGCTCACACACACACACAGAAATACAAACGCACACACACACACACACACACTCACTCATATGTACAGCTTGTTTGGCATCGTGTTGGTGTTGCGCCCACTCTCGGCATGTCGGGCACAGTGCGCCTGCCTGTCCGCCATAGCCACAGCTAAAGCCATTGCCATCACCATCACCATCGCCAACGCCATCGCCATCGCCATTGCCATCGTCGTCTGCCCAGCCACCCAAAAAACCCATCTCATTAAATAATTCTGACCATTTGAAAGCGAATTTAACCTTTTGTTTTCGACGCGAACGTGAGAACGAGAACGCCACAGCGAATGAATGCGTCCAAGAACGAGAAAGAGCATGAGTTCTTTTCTGCTTTTTTTTTGGGAGGGGGGGGGGGGGGGGATTGGAGCACAGTTGGGAATTGAGAGCATTACGAATCAGCCATGTGAAGCTGCAGCCATGTCGTAAAAAAACACACACACACTCACAACTCAATGCCACACACATGTGACATAAACACACACACACATTATACATGTAAGTATATATCAAAATATATACATATATAGAAATCCGTGAGCAAAAGCCGATGCTGGGGGCCTTTTGTGCTCGTTGGCGACTTGGCTTCGGTTTTTTGGCTTCTAATTGTTCTCCTTCTACAGTAAGTTGTCGTTGTCACCCGATGCCGTCAGCTTCCACTCACGTGTGTGCTCCACACACATGTGTGAATGTGTGTGTGTGAGTGTGTGTGTGTGTATTGGGTGTAAATTAATTTGAGACCACTCGAAAAATATTCAAATGAGCGTCTCTCTCTCTCTCTCTCTCTCTCGCTCTAAGCGTGCACCTTTGAAAAGTATTCCAAACAAATCACAAACAGATATTCGACATTCATTGTTTTTAGGTCTAGACACAAGTCGTCTTGACAAACCCACCCAAAAAGATAGCCCCACTCAAATAACTTGGCTTGCTTCAGCTCGAATGCAAAAACTACACACATTCCACATTCGTCAGGCAAATAATTTTCTTATGATAAACATTCCATCGAGCAGTTGGAATTGCCACCCGCGGCTATCTGTTAATGCCCCCAATCCCAAAAAGTAGGCAATAAAATGTGTTTTACTTAACCCGACAATTGATTTTATTTGAATTTGTTTGTACATGAATGAATAAATCTTATCTATACAGTAATAGAAAAGAACTACACAAGTGAGGAGATAAAATGATTTCTAGTCTTCAGCAGTTCCCAAAAGCTGCAATATAATTTTATTAGAAACTTTCTTTAATTACATTGCAAGCACATCTGTGTACTCAGGCAGTTATAAGATGTTATATTTGTATACGATGCAACCCTTACTATTATTTCAAATGAAAAACATTGTAAAATATAAATTAAATAACATTGAAAAGATCTCAAGATAAAGTCAGATAACCAAATAATGTATAAATTTGCTAAGCTGAGTTGAATAAATTTATCATGAATTACATGGACTATGAAAGGTCGGCGAAGCTCAATATTTCATTTCTTTATTCTTTGGTTTGGCTTAGGTAACAATTGAAACCTGAGCTATGCAAATGCCCAGGTAAATTTTGACTATTCTACGATTTATATCCTTTCTCTCCGTCTCTTATTCTCCACTCTTTTCCACACACATAGGCCATCTCTTTCATGCACAGCCCAACAGTCATTTATTAAGGGTTGATTCATAGCCGAGATCACCAACTACCCCTAGCTGTGCGGCAAATACTCCCGATTGGGTGAACTATAATTCCAATCAGATCGGGGAGGTGCCTGCTGCGTGACCTTTTGCAATGCCAAGTAGACTAATATTTTGGACGCGACTGTAGCAGCCCAGAGGATCAGAGGTGCGGTAGAAAGGCGTCAGTTGATCAAATTCCTTCGCCTGACTAGTTGTGACTGATAAGAAGCAACAAAAAATACGATATATAAAACAATAAGTAAATGTTAAAGTAAATTAACATAGATAATGGAGGCAAAAATGTTTAAATACTCGTCCTATCAGAAAACTGAATCCCAATGAAAGTTTAAGATATAAATAAACAACAGATGTTATTCCTTCGTGAGTATTGGAATTGGAATTAAATAACACAGATATTGGAGGTAAACTCAAATGGTAGAACAGAAAAAAAGTTATGTGACTTAAAGTGAAAAGGATTGAAATAAAAGAGAATTGCCAAACATGAAGAAAATTGAATAAGACAAAGCATTTGGAATAATTTATCATGTAACTTACTAAGTTAAATCAAATCTAAAATAAAACTGAATTAAAATCTGAAATGTGGTGTCCCTTATAAATTTGTCAAATAATCTTGACCCTCGAAATGTGCCACAGCCGAGTGCATTCCTAATGATTCAACGATAATCAATTTGAACTTTGCTGTCGTGTTGTGACACGCGTCTCAAGCAAGATGCACATCAAAAGGTGATCGGGGCGAAATGCCAAAGGATCGAAGCTGGACGCACAGTCCAAGCAGTGACGACCAATTAAGTGCCTGGCTGGAGATATCTTTCTTAAAGCAACCCCCTTAGACTTGTGTGGCTCAACTCGTTTCGAAGAACCTTGGCCAATGGTCAAATGTCCAGCGACTTGGACGAAAGTGCGCTTGGGCCAAATGGCAGGCACCCCAATTAGGCGGCATGTTTTAGTTTTCCACGGGAAAACCTACTAGGAAAATGTACAAAATGATTGATTTGTTTTTTATTTTTTTTTTTTTTGTGGCAGTTGTTCGCTGTCTTGTTTTTACGTTGGACAACAAGACTGAAGTGCATAAAAATGCGGACAGAAATTAATCATGTTTTATGCGTTAAAAAACTTGGACGCGACTTGTCGCATCCGCGTACGCAGAAGGGTACGAGCAGAGGGGGTGGGGAGAAGCATGCCACATAATAGTAACTGTAACGGCATCGATATCGACATCGGTGTCGGATATCGAGTTACAATACCGGCCGCTACCACAAGTCATCCTGTGCTCTTGCGGCTGGTGTTTGTGTAGCCGTTGTTGTTGTTGTCGTTGTTGTTGTTATTGGTTTTTTATAAGCCATAAAACTTGCCAATTTGGCTCGCTGTCCGTTTGCCAGAAGGGCCAATTTACATCGCAATGGAGCATTTACTATGTTTGATATTCCGCCGGGAAATGGTAAGGGGCCAATCTTGAGCAATAACTCTCCCGCATTCTCAAAGTAATTGACAGTTTGCAATTAGAAATGGATACAAACGTCCAGCGTCTCTCAACCCTACCGAAAAGTATCGTGTTACCAATAGTTAGTGAAGCAAAAAGAAAATAAAAAAACAGTGTTTACCTCAGGAATGTAAATGGCAAACTTTTGCCGACCTCTTGAATGGCTTTGTGATTTATGAAAGTGAGCAGATAAGTTGACAGTTGGAAAAGCAACGAAATTGTACATTTTAAATATACTTAGAATGTCAGAATGTCAATATTTCATAATCGCATATGAATACATGATTCGATTCATACAGACCTAAGTCTCATAGAAACTATCAATTTTAAATAGTTGAACAATTATATACCTGTGAAGATATTAAACACATTACTTGTTGTGCTTAACGAGACCGAATAAAATTTGATAAGGCAAAACGAGAAGATTGAATTTGTGGTGGAGAATATGGGACAGAGCATTCGGTAGTCTCATTGGAATCAACTCCTTTGCCCCCCAACTACTTTCCTGGTAATATACTATCTGAAATTGGTATGGGAAATTGGCAAAGTTTGGGAGGGGGGGGTCTTTGGATTTTTGGGATTGCCTAACGGATGAATGGGTACTATTCAAATGACGGGGCGAGTTGTCGGTTGGTCCAACGACCGAACGACCGATGTCAAAAGGCGCTAAAAGAAATGCTATGCGTGTGTGTTTGTGTGTGTTTGTGTGTGTGTGGCCATAAAATACACAAGGCCCCAACAAACCGAAAACCCCACCCAAAAGGCACGCGCACACACACACACACACACACACACGCCTGCATGCAAATAGCCCTTTTACGCAGGACGAAGGACATTTGACGCCCGGCAACGTTTGCCACGTCCACAAAAGTGACCGTCGAAATCGTAAAACGTAAGACGAAAACGAGCTGGAAAATAAAAACACATTAGACACAAGCAAATATCCTTAACGCACAGCTCCCCGCAGTTGTCCTTGCGCTACTATGCATATGTATACATGACCACACACACACTAACACACACATAGAGAGAAGGGGAGCGAGAGAAAGAGAGAGAGAGAGAGAGAGAGTCGAGCATACACAAATTTATCTCCATTTGACCCTCTTCAAAGTGCTTTTTATAGTCATTTAGTGTTTTGGCCCTCCCGTCAAGTACTTTTATTATACACGTATAAATCCAATTCGGCATTCGGCGGAGCCACAAAACACACTCACACACACACACACACACATACACACATACAAGGATATGTGTGTATATATATACATGTATGCTTGTACATCTCCCCAGCTGGCCTCGCTTTGCATAGCTACAAGGTAAACGAAACGACAGTCCAACTAATGAAACGGAACCGGGCAACCGAGCAAGCTTCTGGACCTTCTGCCACCCAAAAAAGGACCACAAAATACACACACATACATCTGCATATGGACATATGTGTATATACAAAGAGCAAACTTTTTGGCCCAATGCTCGTTGTCAAAACTACACCCAAAAGCACAAACACACACACACACACACACACAGTGCTACACCCCCACATATATGCAAAACAGCTGCCAAGGTCCTTTCTGGTCGTCGCCTGGTCGCTGCTGTGGTGCTTTTTAAAATTTTAAGACATGTAAATATAAAAGGTCCTGCGCTGTCCCGTCCATTTCGAACAGTTCACCACACACACACACACACGCACACACACACACTCCCCACAAACTCGCACGCTCAAAAAGTCCGAGCAGCGCGGCGTGCGTTTCGGGATCCCAATGTGTATCACTCCATTCGATCTATAGTCCTCTGTCTGTAAGTGTGTATGTGTGTGTGTTTTTATGGCGCTTTATGTTTGCTCTGTGTTTGTGTGTGTGCATGTGCATGAGTGGCGTGGGGAGCTGTACATGTCCTGACCGGTCCGTTTGGCTACCCAAAAATCCCTCCCATGCATGCGTCGAAACAACAACAAACGACGGAATATCTGCAAACGTTGTTTTCCTTTGGGTTGTTATTATTTTAAATTTTTTTTGCATATGTTTTTGATGTTTCTGTTTCTTTATCTCTTTCCCTCTTTCCCTCTCTCTCTCTCTCCATCAGTCGGTGTTTCGCTGTTTTCTTATTGTTTTTACTCGTTTGTACCCACTTCAGTTGGCTTCAGTTTGGTCTCTCAGCTCAGTTGCTGCACTTGCCACACAAATGTGTACATTTATTTGCCTTTTTGTGCTCAATTATTTATTCGCATCCACCGATTAAATTATCTACATCATCCAATCTATTTATATATTAATTAGAAGACGAACATTTCAATTAAATATGCAAATTAGATGAATGAAATGCAAGGAAAAACGTTTTTAGTCGAGTCAACAGTGGGATAAAATGCCACAGAGAGCAAATGTTGAACGTTGTTCGGGATATCTGGCAAAGTCGAGTAGCATTTGCCAAATGGTAACTCAATTAGGAATAACTTCATATTAACAGTGATACTAAAACGACATAAATGCTTAATGCTAAATGAGTTATATTTAGAAGACTTCGTTGCGATCAGATTTGCTTATGATATTTCAGCTAGACACTAATAGACAAATCGTTAGGATGCAGGCTAGCTGGAGCTGCTGAAGCATAAATGTACCCTTAAATGGTAAGGAAAGCCACAAAAATGCAAAGGTCCATTCGAGTTGCACATACGCCAGAGACATCCCCACCCAGCGGGCGGCAAACGCCTCCTATCAGTCAGTTCGGGCGAGAAAAAAAAAAATCGACGAAATGTTAAAAGAAAAGATACACAAAAAAACATGGAAGGGAAAACCCTTTAAAAAACAATACACGAGCCGTAACAGGGCCATTAATTTCCCAATTTACAGTCTATTCGCAAGCCGTTGCCGAAATTGTTTAAGGTTTTAAAACCCACATGGAGATAACAACACACACACACACACACACATGCACACATATGCACTGATAAATGTAGAGTTGGGAGGGATACAGGGTTCGGCCATGCCAATGGCCATATGTCCATTTTGGAAAAGGAAAAAACAACACAGTTACCAACCAGAATAAAAAAATGCAAACAGGAACAACAACATTAACTTGAAGAATTTCAAACAAGAGCCAAAGGTGTGTGTGTGTGTGTGGGTCGTGTGTGTGTGTGGGTGTGGGTGGTTTGCTGTACCGTTGTCTTCTTCGCAGCTGCCTGTGAATGGGGTGGTAAATGCTGCCCAAGGGACTTGTAGCCGGATACCAACAAACTTTTCAAAATAAACGAAAAGAAGACGCTCCACAAAAAAAAAAAAACCAAAAAAAAAAATTGGAAGGCAACCGTTTTCTTATACTGCTCGTGGGTCGGCACTAACCGCATGGCCAAATGCGCTCCCGCCAACTCACACAACACACACAGCAGCCGCACGTACACACACAGTTACAGTTAGCTATGTGGTGCAGCGCATTCAGCAGTCGCTGTAACCGCAAATGTAGCGCAAACAGTCGCAAGGCCAGCGGCAGCTGAAACGCAAAAAGAACGTCACCGCATGGTTTTATTATATTGTGAATGTGATTACCTTAAGGATATGCAATAAGCACACACACACACACTCAGACACACACACACAAACATGGCTGGAGTTATCTTTGGAGTTATCTGAACCACCCTTTGGCCATGGGCTGTGGTTGGCGGACAGTTGGATAGTTGGACGGTTGGACAATCGGACAGTAGTTGCGAAAATGACGCAGCATTGCGGAAAAAGAAGAAGCAGCAAAATCATTAAGCTGCACAGTACCAACAATTGCAAAAAGTATCTCAAAGATACTTTGCATTAATGTTCTCGCCAAGTACAAATCTATTTCGATTTTGTATGCTGTCTTCAATACCAAGAATAAAACTTAAAAGTTTTTAGTTTTTGGTTCTGATATTTTTATTTTAATTTGTGCCAACCTTGATACATAATTTCAGCTTCTTCAGCCAACCCAATCATATATACACATATATATATATATATATATACATATATCATATCAATGTGCAAATCTTTGGCTGCGAAAAGTGACTAAAAGGGTAAAAACCAAAAATCGAGGATAAGAACGGATAATCTAATGTCGCTGTGAAGTAGGTAAAGTTAGTGCCACTGTCGCACGGCAGTCATTCAACGAGGCGTCGAGTCATCGACTACACACACACACACACACACACACACACGCAGACAGACACACACATGAGCACTGGCTGGTGCCAGTTGAAGGCCTATAAATAACTGCAAATAAATCAAAATCTATCAATGCGAACAATTCGATGTGTTACAATTGACTTCACCGATCAAAGCCGTTGTTGCTGTTGCTGTTTTTGTTGTTGTTGTTGTTGTATTTCATCCTCCTTTTTCATACCTTTTGTATGAAGTGCACGACCAAAAAGTATCCTTTGTGTCAATATTATTAGCAGCAGCAGCAGCAGCAATCGAACGGATAATGGCAAAAGGGTGAAACGGACACGGACACCAGGATGAGGCTTTTACCACTGGGTGAGTGTGCGAAATTTTACAGTAATTTAAAAAAAAAAAAAAAAGAAGAAAAACTGAGTAGACAAGAGAGAAAAGGAGAGGAGAGGAGAGTTTCACCAATTTAATCAATATTACACAACCCATTCAAACGCACACAGACACAATATCGATGGCCTGAGTAGCAGACACAGATACATTTGCACACCAGGCGTATCTGATAGGACGCGGGTAATGGACAGCAGAGGCGCTGCTCTAATTTTATTTATGATCTAATGTGCTGCCAATGACGAACAGAAGGTCCTTTGGCAGGACGTTCGTCGGGCTGCCGAAGCTGCTGCTGTTGCTGTTGCTGCTGCTGCTGCTGAGGGTCGCTGATAACGCGGTGTGAAAGGGCATGTTTCTGCGGATTGATATCCCGTTGTCCGCACACACACACACACAAGCACACACACAACAACAACGGCAACTGCACTGTTATTACTGTTTTTCTTTTTGACACAATTTATGCGCTTTGCGTCAGTTCCTGGCACATCCTGACAGTGGGCGATGGGCAATTTTTTAAAATTTTTGCAAGGCGTTTACCACAAAAGCAGCGCATGAAAAACAAACGCAACAAACTCAACAACAGCAATTAGAGATGAAAATAGAAATGGCGAATTTGTGTGGGAAAGGAATTGGAAATGAGAAAGGAAATTTAACCGTTGGAAGGTCAACAGGCTTATAAAAGCAAATCATAAATGCAATTATTATAAAGACAGCGATACATCCAATGAAAGATTAAAAAATAAGAGAAAGATGACAAAACCAATTTAGAATATTTTTAAAAAGTTAACCAAAAAACTTACTCTTCAAACTAAATGCAATCACCTTTGCTGTGGACAACAAGAGCAGATCCGTTGGAAAGCTGCAAAAATATCATCATCAAAAACAAATAACCAATGATATCATTTACATATCTTCCGAGTATCTGTAATATACTACACCGAATATAATACGTTAATATTCATAATATTTATTTATTACTTGAGGATTTCCAAATCATCAGATCCTCAAGCCAGTATACCCCTAAGTGAGGCACGGTGAGTCGTAATTCTTTAATCAACTATTGATCTATAAAAATATATCATGTTGCGGACTTTCCACATAGGTTCTATATAATTATAACAAATCACAATTAAGTAACATACAAAATTGTATTATATTGACCTCTGAAGTAGAATCTAACTATTCATAGTCGAAAACATTGTCAATAAACATTAAGAAACATAAGAACCTTTGGAGGAAAGTTATCAAATCCCAAGTTCAAATATCTTTGAGTATATTGATATGAACTCTTTTCTTCATAAAATTTTCACTTTTCCAGAGCCCGTCTAGGAATGTTAATGTAAAGTTAATGCATCAAGAGATGAGATAACAACAGAAATCCAATTTCTGCTAAGCGACTTTAAGTCTACCTTCGCATAGAATCAACCCGCAGTAATAAGTAACTGTCTCTGCTGGCTGTATGAGTGGTGGTGTTTGGTATTACGCAGATGCCGTGTACAGTTGACCACTCAGCAATCATTTTAACTCTTTAATCAAAAGCCACATAGAAAGACCGGCTGCGGTCCTGTGTCCCCCAAAGGGCCGTTTTGCACTAATTAATAAGAGCAAATTCCCCAAACGAGCGTCAGACGAGCCCGGAGCGAGTGTAGTTGAATCATTCCCGGTATGCGGCTGTGTGCGCATCCTGTCTCGCCACACACACAAAAACACACACATAAATATATATATACATATATATATATATATATATTTAGAGAGAGAGAGAGAAAACGGACGAACATCTTCTGGTGACTGCACAAAACTGACAGTTAAAAATGTTGCATAGTTTTTTACGTCTTTACGAGTGTCAACTACCCAGCTGGACGGACGAGCGAAACAATTCTTGACTACCGCTCAACTCACAACTCACGTGGCCAGCTGCTTCGGATCCTTAAAGATGTGTTCCTACATGGGCTGTGCATGTGTGTGTGTGTGTGTGTGTCGTCCACTGGCACTGATACAATCGGAACGTTTCCCTTTTTGCTAAATTGGCAAAATTCTGGCCTATTCATCCATTCAGCAGCATCGTCCTTTTGCCTGACCCCAAACCCAACCCCAAGCACCACCCAGAAACCATTCACCCACCCACTGGGCGTCTTGTGGCCCATTTTGGACATTCAAATGCGAAACGATGCTAATTCATATTCAAATGAATGCGAAATAAACCCCAATCACAATTATTATGAGACATGTTAAATGGACCAAAAGTCCTCTACAGAGACAACAACAAGGAATTCACACACACACACACAAACACACACACACACATAGAAAGCGAGAGAGAGAAGAGAGAGAGAGAGGGAGAGAGAGAGAGAGGCATGTACACATTCAAAGTTCATATTCACATATGTACAATATGCACAGACACTCGCACATTCAGATGAGAATAGATGGGCAATGGGCGGTGGGCGATGGCCAAGTGGACGGACGCAGCTAACCAAAGGATAAAAGCACAACACACACAACCAATCTGTGTGTGTGTGTGTGTGTGTGTGTTTGTATCTATCTGTGAGTGCAATATCGCGCATGTCCCAAAAGCGGACATATGGCGGACCACCGAGTGGACGAACGGACCGCAATGTGGACATGCGAGTGTTTTCATATGCGAATGTAAATGTGAATGTGAATGTGGCAAATGCTGGTGGACAAAGTGAAATCAAGTCCATTAGCGTAGAAACACTCAGCAAGTGAATAACCGCACTGAATGTATAGAACGCAATACGAATGCAGTTGCATGTATAATTGAATACATTCATGTCCACTCAGTTGTTAGAATGATATACAAAACAATAAAATAAGACTCATTTATCATTTATTCATAAATATAGAATGAATGTGCAATACTCAATAAAGAAGTGTGATTGTAGTTGAGTGTATTTATTGTGCACTGGCTGCAATCTGAAAATATATGAATATGAATCAATGTATTTTTAAACTACAACAACCAACATGTTGTAATTGTTTAGTACATTCAATACATTCATGTCCTTCCAGGGCATTCATTTGTCCTTCTGCAGTGCATACTCACTTTTGACCATGAGAATCTTACTGAGTGTATTCACCGCACACACATGCAACTTGGCTTTAAATGTATATAAATTTATTATTCAGTGAAATATAGCAACAATCACGTTGCAAAAATCATTTGCAGATATCCGTATGAGTGTGAACAGAAACGAGTGTATGACTGTATTCACTTTTGGCATTCATACTCAAAACAGTCAGGGCAATAGATCATCATTATCATCATCAGCAGCATCAACCGGGCCCCATAATGAGCTGCAAAAAAAAAAGATGGGAAGATGGTCGCTGAGATTGACAGTGGCTACATTCTGATGCTCAGTCCCTTTGAGTAGTGGCTTGGAGCGATAAGGAGGGTGGGGGGTTGTACTAAGGTAGGGATGGCCTGTAAGCAAGGGAAAACAAATAAACATGCTGTCAACTGGCGTCTGACACCACACGTCGCATCGCCGTGCTGCGTGCTGCGGCCCCCAGACGCGCCCATCTGCACATGCTACAGCCGAAGCCGCATTTGCATACGTGCGGCCAATGTCCCAGTACGAGAGCGCACACACACACAAACACACACATATGCAGAGACAAACGCACACTCATAAGCACTCATACAAAGAGAGAGAGAGAAAGAGAGAGAGAGAGAGAGAGAACTGAGTCCACATTCCCGTAAGCGGCTTGCAAAAGTTTTTCGGAAAGAACTTTCATTAAACAATGCGACCAACTCGGTACATTTGTGCCCGGCCCATTCATCTCTTGCCTCCGTCCAGTGAATGTCTGTCTTTGTGTGTTTGTGGGTGTGTGTGTGTGTGTGGGTGTGTGTATGAGTACGAGTATGGGTGAGTGCGTGATTGTTAGCTGTGTGTCTGTCGTTTGTGGGTCTGGGGCGTGGTTTGGTCCTGGGTTTTACAGCAGCCATTCAGTCTGCAAAAAATGATTTTAATATAAGCTAATGGATAACGCCAACACAAACAAACACACACACACACACACATACACACACACATCGGCATTCATATTCATATGTACAGCGAAACGACCCATGTCCCGCATCATGGTATGATATTTCAAATGCTTAATACTAGCACTCAAAAATAAGAAATGACACAGCTATTTTATTCCATTTTATCTCGCTCTCTCCCACTATCCTTTCGCTCTCTCTCTCTCTCTCTCTCTCTCTCTCTCTTTCACTCTTTCTCTTCTTCAATCCTCCCCCTCCCTCGCTCTTCTTCAATAATTTTTGTTTTTATACTCTGACATCGAATATATCAAGAGTATATTGGTTAAGTGGTTTGCCCAACAAGCGGATTCGTACATCTACTCGTCAGTGACCGTTTCAGACAAGTGTCAAAATTGAGGTGCTACGCCGTCTAGGCAGCTGGGAAATCGAAAAAAAAAAAATTATTAAGAATGTCAATCGATAGAATCGTCCAAATTTACCGATAAAATCGATAGTCGCAAGTTGGTGTCAGAGTATTTCACAGTCGGTCACGGTTCTAATTCAGCCTAAGCGTTCGAGTTTTAAATACTCACTTGTATGTTTGTCCGCTTTAGCTATTTGTTATTAATTATTTTCATATTCCTATTTTTTTTCATATTTAATACTTCCCCTCGCCTGCCCTGTCGGCCGAACAAAATTGGCAACCCTGGCAACAGCTCGATGTGGGGCAATTACGTTGAAATTGTCTGCAAAATGTTAACGTTTATGTTTTTTAATAAGTGCGCGCCTCGCAAATATACAAAATTCACAAAGTGGGTGGTGTCAACCACTCGTACGCCCAACCAACGAGTATGTGACTCTCTAAGTGACTGGATGTGTGTGTGTTTTCTCTATCGATGCCGAAGTAAATACAAATTGCAACTGCAGTCGCATGCATATTTGCCTACTCCAAGTTTTAGTTAGTTTACAAATTTTAGAAATCATGAAGCACAACCTATCTGTATATGTATATACCCCTCAGATATTTCGATATAACGTGGAATATATGCGTAATTTGGTGTAGGCAGTACACATGTTGGGGCCAGTCGGATCGAATCACCATATTAATTAATTGACTAATATAGAAACAACTATTTCTTTGCCAAGTTCTCCGCACCAAAATCAACAGTTAGGTTATTGTACTCATAATATTTGTACAAGGACTCATCAGAACATCACATAACTGATAAGGGAATAATCAGTCGGTTTTGCTTCAATTGTACCGAAATTTTAGATGTCGTCAAGTTGACACCGATGTGAAAGGATGTTCGTTGTCCATTGCTGTCTCAAATATATACATTTGGAGCGACCTTCAACAACAACTTTAATGTGTGTAGCCATTGTCCAAGAAACTAAAAAAATAATAATAAATGAACTTAAATACAAAAGCTGATAATAATTATTACTTTTATACAGATATTAGGCTTAAAATGAATCAGCTTAGAGACTGCGATAAATACTGAAAAATATTGAGCAAAAATATTGTGCATTTTTTAGCTAACTCGATATATATTATATATTTATATATATGTTTCTCTGGCTGTTTCTCTGTCTCGCTCTCTCACTTCCTCTCTGTCTACCTCTTACTCTCCAGTTCTACCACTGTCCTGCAAGACAACTGTTGCCATATTTTCGCTCAATTCCCTTAAGTACACATCCATACGTTATTTACATTTTCCAATAGCTGAACCCAAAAATTTGAATATATCCATGCCAGTCCGCCCCCAAGCCATTGCAGATTTATAGCAGGCGAAGAAACTTTTTTTTTATAAACTTTGACACCTGAACATTGACCCATTGAAATAGCCAGAATGGTCGCTGCCCCGTAACTAATCTGAAAAGTGTGCATGCCAATCGACCGTATGAATTATGGCCAGTTAGAAGCGCTCGCATTGGGGCTCCTTTCTCTAGTTGGCAAGGGATGGCGAAAGATGGCTCAGGAAATACCGAACAAACACTCAATCATGGTCAAATCTTGACAAAAGTATTTACTCGCATGGCCCGGAATTATGTTTATCCACATGCATATTTTATGAATTTAATGGTCGTTGGGTGTCAGGTATGAATAGTGCGCTCACAACAAACAAACAAAGCAGACGACAGACCCACACAAGCACACCGACACACACAACGCGCATGGATACTGGGGACATAGGACAGCGGACCAACTTATTTCGAATGCTAAATCGTTTGAATCCTTTTGCAACGACATAGTTGAGCGGGCCAGTGCCAAGGAATCGCAGACAACACGCTCAATAGCACAGGCACAAGGACTTTAACTGGCCTGAGGTCCTGGCTCTGTTACTGCTACTGCTTCTACATTCGACAGCTATCGGCATTTGCGGCAGCCAAAGCTTCGCTACCAAAGTCCCCATGGCACATGTCCCATCCATCATCACACAATCACAAAATGAGTATCATGGCCTTGCGCCCACTCCTATATAGATCCTCATAGCTTAGCCGGGCTATCGAAGCTATGGCCATGGCCCAGTCAGTCTCTCAGTCAGTCGCACGTAGCATTCGAACGGTGGCTTCAAACGCACTTATCAGGTTCTGCCCCTCCCAAGCGCCACACATCTCTCCATAAACTGAACAGAACTGAAGCGCTGAGCTGCTTAAAATACCAAAACCAAAATCTCGAATGTCCATTAGCATACGTATCCTTTGCCAGTGTTGAGGCTCCTTCTGGATGTTTTTCTTGGGGCCACGTCTCTGGCCTTTGCAACAGTTTCTTTTATTCTTCGTACATACATATACACAAAGACAAAGTGAGATAGCAACCACCCTGGACTAGCATTGAGTCCGCAACGGTCGGGTTACGCCTAAGCCCATGCCAGAGACGCTCTTCTACCGACCAAGACAAGACACACACACACATTCACAAAATCCACACCATCTGCTACACCTTACGCCTAACAATCCAATTCCGAGCCAACAATATGCTTGGAGGCGCACTCCAGCAAGAGTGGGTTAGATGCTCGATTTGAGATGGGTTTGGGGGGAGAATCATCGGGTTAAGGGGGTTTCTTGGCCAGCCACATTGCAATGTATGACCAGGGCGCATGGCGCACACGCATCCACATTCACATTCACATTTACAACTACTACGTGATGTCCCATCTCCATTTGCGTTTCAAATTTAAATTTAACCTTTTGTCTTAATACGCCAATGGGGTTGACTGAGCAGAGGGCGACGGCAACGAGAATGGGAATGGGTGCGGGAACGGGAACGGTGAGCATGAGAATTGTTCACATTGAGCATAGGCTAGAGATCTGACATAGCATAAGTATACTCTTGTATGCCCCATCTCTGTCTATATATATATATATATATATATCACAGGCATGCATGTAGGTATCCATATGGAACACCACACACGCTGGCAGGCAGCATTTGATGCGTGTAATGGATTTGGCTGGGCGACAGACAGTCAGGCACTTGGACACCGGCTTAAGTCGTCTTATTGTTTGGCTTATTAGAGCTACACATGTATGTGGTCGAGCAATATGGGTTCAGGTAAAGCTGGCATTACAGCGTGGCCAGCTAATTTTCGGGTTTGATGACAATAACTGAGATGTGTGTGAGTGTGTGTGTGAGTGTCAATGTTGTCAATGTGAATTGACCGGATGAGTATTTGGCTCTAATGCGCAATTGATGGATGGGCTCGTTTGGGGGAATCCTTTAAGTGGGATTCTTTGTTTTTCTATTACTTGTTGACAGCATGAATTAGAAGAATTTGTGCCCAGTAAAAAACGTTGAATAAATAATCCAATTGGAATCAACTATAGCTACGGCTTTAAAATATATAGCCATAATATATATACTATTATTTATTTACACTTGGGCTTGAGTCGCCAACCTTACCAGTAAAGTATCTTTTATTGATTACAAACATACTTTTGAGCGATTTTATTTATTATTTTTCTTGGTTCCTTGGCTTCTATTGATAAATAGACTGATATTACGAATTTTGTAAAATTTTTACTGCAGCAATGCAAGTTCAGGCTTAAATAAAAGTTTTGGGTATGATATTAAAGATATACTAAAAGAGCCTGCACAGCATGTTCCCATTTTAATTAGCCGAGAACTGTGACAAAAAAGGAAAGCATCTACAAGTATCTGCACAGGCATTTATGGGAACTGTCACTTCTTGAAAACATTTCAAACAAAACCCCAAAGCCACCAAAGTTTTTCAACTTTGAAGCCATAATTCAACGCCAGCTGAACCTGGTCAAATGCGTGCGACTCAGTTATTAAAATCAATTGTTGAGCCGCTCGGAAGGTGTAACTTGTGTTCCCCGCGAAATTCAAAATGGCCACCTGAGGGGTGGGTAGCGGTAACTGCGTAGTGGACACACACACACATAGAAACACAGACATTGCCAGCCGAAACGTATAAAATACGTCAGTGGGCACAGGAGTATTAATACACACACACAGACACATACAGATGCAAAGCTATCAACATAAAAGTCAATCTGTCGGAGGGGTTGAACAAGTACAGCCAGAAACCAGAACACAACGGAACAGAACAGAACAGAACAGTGCTGAGACGAGGACCGACCAAAGCTCTGTTGTACACATTGACCCTTTTGTTGGAGCGAGAATCGGACAGGACAGCGCAGAACAGGAGAGAAGAGCGGCACACCACGGCCAGGGTAGGGGGAAAGGGCTGAGGGGTAAGGGGTGAGGTGATCCGGGAAACGAAGGCAAATGGGCAGCTAACCACCCTCACACTCTGCTGCTGCTGTTGCTGTTACTGTTGCTATTCCTGTTGCTGCCCTCGACTCAATTGTGCCATAAAGTCCTCAGTCCTAGCAGCTCGTTAGTGTTGGTGATGGACGGCACTGAAGGTCCTGAAGTGGCTGCCGCTGGACTCGGGACAAAACGGTGAGTGGTAGTGGTGGTCGTGGTGGTGGTGGTAGTATCGGTGGTGCACAGAGTGACAGCGGCAGTGGGAGTGGACCGAGCAACTGAAGTGCTTTTCATATTATACATATTTGAACTTGTTGTCGCAGTTGTCTCGCTTCCGCACAGCCGCAGTATGCCCGAGTCTCTGGCCATATTTTTATTATTGCGATTCGAATTGAATCTGTATTCGAATCCGTAACTTAGTCCGAAGTCCACCCCTAATGGCTAGCGGACAGCGGCCATTACTTCAACCCTATGGGCACCATGTATCGGCCTCAACCTCAATTGCAACCCACACCGCGCAACTTGACAAGAACCCCTTTTCGCTGGCCCGACTATTGGCATAAGCAGCCCATTCATACAATTACATTTATAAATGTTGCGTTCTGTTATCAAACAGACAAGACACAAAAGCAGACAGACAAAACACATTCGCCATATTGTTAAACAAATACCCAGACCAAAGAAATTGATTTGAATTTCTCAAATGGCCTTTGAAAGCAAGTTTTAATGGCTGCGTTTCTCAATCAGCTTTTCCCATCATAAAGATTCCCCAACATTTCTGTCCAGTCTACCAATTGGGCACTGCATAAATTGGCCATAATCAGCATGCTTGTGCCCTTTGCCCCGCTTCTATACAAAAAAAGAAGGATTTTAAAGTTGTTGTCGTCTTGAAAAAGCTTGAAAACAAGAAATTCTTTTCAGTGTGGGACAATCAAGCATATCTTAGAATTCTTTGCATGTAAAATAATTTAACAGGCTAACAATAACCGATAATTATTACTTTATGAATTTGTCTATTTGGAACTTGTACTATTCATGTACTTATAAAACTCTTTCAAAATCTAAATGAGTTCTTTGCTGATTTCGATTATATAAACCAAGAACATTTTTATAAGTACGTTTTTGAAATATATTATGCATTTGCTTGGCTTCTCCTGCTTCAAAATTATCGCTACGTTAATTGCACGTAAATCTGATATAATTTTTCAGCAGGAGATAAAATGAGCGCTTAATATCTTCCAAAGTTCATAGGCCAAGTGGAATGGATCCCTTAAAACTCCCACTATGTATCATGTCTTAAGTGTTAGGGTCTAAGAAAATGATGAATCTTTTGAGTGCTGACATTTTGTGTTCAATAATTGGCAAAACCCTTTTTCAATACGGATACAAAACACAATAATAATAATAAAAAAAATTCTTTAGTTTACTTGCAAGTCGAATCGTGTATTTCTATTTTATGTTTTTGTGTGATTTCTGTACCATTTCTAAATTCATATCTTAAAAACCGATCGGCAGCAAAAGCACAGTCTTAAAAAACACAAGCAAACAATGGAAATTGGCTAATTGATGGCACTGTGTGGCGGCCACTTGACTTGATCGGATTGCGTCCGATCGGAAGATTGTCGCAGTGTCGTAGCTGTTCGACCGTGAAACGGCTCCCGAGTATCCGCACTGAAAAAGCGCATTGCTGGCGATCGGACCGATTGATAAGACGGCGACTGCCACTGATAATTGACGAGTGCTGAGTGCTGAGTGCCGAGTGCTGAATGAGTGGAAAGCACAACCCGTTGGGCCGACAGACGTTCGATCTATGCGACACATGTGCTATAGGAGTTTGGCTTATGCTCTCTCTCTCTCTCTCTCTTTCTCTGATCATGACGCTGCACATTTGCGTACGGTTGGGATGAGTTCCGCGCTCAGGGTTAATTCACTTTGAGCGTAATTTGTAACCACTTCGACGCTACCCCCCTGCCAGGGCCTCTCGACGTCGTGAATTAGGCAAGCAAAGGAGCTCGGCTTTTGTGCACTCTCATTGCGTATTATTCACATATACCCAACCAGGACAGAGCAAGGAGAGTGCGATAGAGAGGGAGAGAGAGAGAGTAGACGACTACCTGGTTGTCCCTTAAAAATTGGGAATGGGAATGGGAATAGAACGGGTAATGCACATTAAACACTTTGGCATATTTTGTTATTGGGACGTCCGCTGGATGCATGCGTAACCCTTTCGTAAATCGAGTTAATCCCGAAAACGCAATGCATATGCCGATCCCGATCCCAATGCCAATCCCCTATCCCCTGCCAGGTAAATCAAAAACAACAACAGCAACACACATACAAACACACAATGTTAATAATTGCGTCAACGGAAATTATCATTTTTCATTATTATATTTTTTTCGCATTTGGTTTCTTTGGGGTTGAGCATGGGTCGATGAGGTTTCGCTTTAGTAGGTTTCGCTGCCGTCTTGTGTTAAGATCGCTGCCACCGGTTTGCTGAAGTGCCTGTGACAAGTCATCAAAAGACGGAACCAGGGGCGACCCGAAGATCGCGAACAATAACCCGAAATGTCACCGAGCATAGGAAATGGAAATGAAAATGCAAGTTCCACTTAAAGGGCAACCAGAATTAGAATCGCTGCCAGAAACAGTAGTAAAAGCAGAGGCAGAAGCAAAGGTAGACGAAGTAGAGGCCAAAACAAGGTGAACATGTCAGTCCAAGGACCAACTTATGACTTATTCGTTTAAACCACTGCCAAGGACATGACAACTATGTCGAGATCTTTACATTTGCATTAAGTTAAATACTTGGCTGATTAATTGGATTACAATATTTGGTGGTTGGTATGATGAGAACTACAAAAAGGAAAATTACTTAAGTTCTGTTCAACAGTAGCCAAGATTTCCTAAATAATACGTACGAAGCGTTCTGATGCTATTCTTTTCAGTAAATTGGCATATCTACACTGACTATAAATCTATTCTAAATAATTATTTAATCCTGACTCTTTCTGTTAGTGTGTACACAGTTCGGTGTGCTGGGATTCTATTTAGCTTCTTGTTTTTATTAATTGAGCGCACAAAACGTGACTCGCTGCAAGAGCTTTTGTTAGTTGTCACCGGACATGCTTTGGAAGAGAACCTCCACCACTCCCTCTCCACATCCCTCTCCATCTATCTGGTGCCACCATACACCGTGAAAGGCATTGTTTTTGCCCTGCCCCGGCTCTCAGGCCGAGGACAATGCGTTGCGTGCCAATATTGGGAAGTACGGCCTGTCACATGTCACCAAAACAATGGGCCCGTAAGGAAGTCCTCGAGTCAAAGGCAATCAGCAGAGAGGGAAAGCGAGCTTCCGTTTTATATTTTTTTTTGACAATTGTGTGGAGTAGGCTATGAGAATCCAATCGGTTGGGTCAGATGCTTAGCGGGAGGTGCAGTAGCTCAACTAAACGAACCAGCTCAAATGATCGAGAAGAAGTTAGAGGAGATTCAAAATTTGCCAACGGGAAGTTCTGCTGCTGATGTCCGATTTTGGATACACTTCTAGCTTGAAAATGTGATACGAATGGCGTCCAAATCGCATTAAAGGACTAAAATGGTAAAGCCGGTAAAAGTCAGCCTTATTGAATATTCAGAAAAGAGAGATGGGAAAGCGACAGATTCTCAATAAAGGGTTGAAGTATTTTCAAGATATATTAAAGTTGCCGACGGTATGCAATGGTTACAATGTTCTAATACTGTGACATATGTATGACCCAATACTCGATCGATTCTATTAATTTTAAATGTAAAAATTAATTATCAATGTATTACATCTTATATATCTATATATGTATATCTTATATATCTATATAAGCATTGAAATCCAGTAGTAAAGAGTAAATATAATCTAAAGAAAACAAACCGTCTCATAGCATTTGATGTCAATTCCCTTATTCAGTAATTTATACACATTTTGCCCAGTATCAGAAATAAAAGATTGTCAAAATGTAGAAAAAATTCACTTTCCTATACATTTAGTAAATCATCTGACATTTACTCGGAGCTCTAGCTTAGATTAGATAGCTAAATCAAAAATTATTCAATCTGCTGGGTGTGCTCATCATATTAAAACAAAATGTTCGTAATTTTTATAGACGATAAGAAAACTTAATCCAATCCAAGATGCGCTTCCACAGGACTCACTTAGGAAAACAGCACAAACAAAAAGGACAACCGACACAGTCTGGAACGAAGTCTGGGTCACATGAATATATTTATTGCACTTTCGATAACAACACCCCACCCAACCCCCTGTGTCTGTTCCCACAACCTGCAACTGGTAGCTACGATTTGAAGTCTTGCTGTTGTTGTTGTTGGTGTTGTACTCATCTAATCCCTGAAATATGTAAAATGAAAAATTGAAAAACTAACTGACAACGCAGCAGTTGTAAAAATCTGCTGCGCTGGGTTGTTGTGTTGATATAGGATGGTTGATAATTGGGAGGGGATGGAGGAGGTCCGCACAGTCTTTGCAAGCTTATCAACGCGCTGCAGACAAGGGCAGAGCATCAATCAAGAGTTTCCAATGAATGGCTATCGAGTGAATTAGAAGGCCAGTGCCATTTTTTTTTCCTTTCCTCTTACATATCCCCCCAACCCACCCATCACGCTTAAGAGCATGTTTTGCGAATTTTACTGCCAGATACATATACATATATTTCTATTTTTGTACCCTCTCAGAAGGTATTACACTTTTTCCGTGGAATACACATATAACTCTTCCAAGGAGACACCTCAAAAAGATCTTGTATGGATGGATCTCGATGAATGGTGAAATCAAAATCATAAATTACGTGTGTTTTTTCTATTTTTTAAACTTGAGTAAAACAATAAAAGAAAATCGATATAATGCCCAGATCACAATTAGATATGTATGTGGAATGCATATTCGGAAGAGTATTTCAGTGTCAGCAACACGCATGCAGCTCTTTTTTTCTGATTTACTCAATCTACTTCTTTTATTTTTTTTTTTTGGCATGGCGACCAGCAGCGCACGTCTTACTACGACGTACCCAGCAATATTTTTGCGGCTTAATATGTGTTAAGAAAAAAGATGAGGAAAAAAAAAAGAGGAGAAGAACCCGTTGCCGAAGTCAACCGAAACGCAATGTTAAAAAATGTGCGGCCTGGCGAATGTGGCGACTTGTAGTAGAAACAGTCACTAAGCAGGGGCGGGGGTTGGGTGGGTGTGGGTTTGGTATTGGTCTTGGTCTTGGTCTTGGTCTTGGTCCTGGCAGCAGTAGTAGGTCTGTCGCCTGGCTTATCATTTGACTGTAGCCAGTGACAGGACATAACATTACCCTCGGTATCTGCGCAGCGCCATGCGTGGGCGCTGCTGACGAACGGACCCCGGACGGTCACCCCGCGGCCACCTTCAAAGGCTGGCAACTTAGGTGGGGTGTGGGGGGGGAGTGCGGGCAAGCGGGTGATAAAAGGGGTGTGTTCGCTGTTTGGTAAGGGTAAGGGTTAAAAAGATGCTGACTAAGTACTTTGCAAAATTGCTTACATGCGTTGCGCCTGTGTCCTGTGAACTGACTGTGGCGGGGGCGGGGGCGGGGGCGGGGTTTGAGTTTGGGTTTGGGCTTGGGTTTGGGTTCGCTTTGCTAGAGAGACCAACGTCCGCCCCCCGTTTAGTGGTAATACATTGTCATATGATGCAGCGGCTGGCGTGTCATCCTCATTCTCATGCTCATCCTCATTCTCAAACTCATAACCAATGCCCCACAAATACCCTTCCCTTCCCTTCCCTTCCCCCTTAATCATCAAGATGCTTAGTGGACGTTGCCAGGCGGAGAATAAACGACAAGCGTCTGATGACGGACATGAAACAAGTGTTGGGTGCCATGTTTATGTTGTTATTGTTGTTGTTTTTTTTCATTTCATTTCGTTATGTTTCTTACGTCCTTTTTTATCTACCACACTCTCCATCTTTTTCTCTCTCTCTCTCTCTCTCTCGCTCTCTCTGTGTCGCCCTCTTTGCCATTCGCTGTCCTTGTCGGTTCTATTCGAAGCCAAGTTTGTGAATTTTTATTCTACTTATTTGCTTTACGCTTTGTTGTTGTTGTTGTTGCTGTTGCTGTTGTTGTTGTTGTTGTGCACGTAATATAAAAATTCAGCAACGCGCAAAACTTCACATATGACAACTTGCGCGGACAACAACAATAAGCATAGGTGGAGCAAATGAAGAGAAGAGACAGGAGATGCGGCACTGAACACAGAAGACAGAGGACAACATGTCACTGCGACAGGCAGTCAACACAGACGCAAGACACAAGAAGCGGCAAAGACTTGGCTATCAACATCATCATCATCATCATCACCATCAACATCAACATCATCATCATCTTCTTTGGCCAAGGCGGCTCTGACGTTTCTGATTTTTTGAAGCGGAAAATCAAACGCAACGCAATGTTTACACCGTGAAACAGCAACGATTGCTGCAGCAGTTCATGATTTTGTTGTCTTGTGTGCTTTATCTACGAATCATTTTCGATTTTTAGTTTTAAGCGCTTTTTGCTGGCACTTGTTGCTGCTGCAGAAAATGTTGTTGCTGCTGCTGCAGTTGCCACTGTTGTCACAGTTTTACCTGTTGCTGTTCCTCATTTTCTTCTTCTGCCTGATAGTGCTGCTTTTACTTAAATTGTTGCTCTTATTTTTATTGGTGCTGCTGCTTTTTTGGTAATATTTTAGTTGCTGCTGCTGCTGCTGCTACTGTTTGCTATTTTATATACTATTCACTTCTTGATTATTCAGTTGTGGCTTCTGCTACGCTAAAAATGTTGCTGCAGTTTTTATTACTCAACTTGCTGCTGCTGCTGCTGCTTTTGATTGCAGCTCAGCTGATTTTCATTTTGCTGCTGATGCTGCTTGTGGGCAGCTATTTCAGCAACTATTGCTGCCGTTTCACGTGCTATTGCTCCTGTGCTGCTGGTCGTGTAAACTCAGCTTGAGGCACTCTTCCAGCGCTGTATTTCTTGTGTTGTTTTCGCCTGTGTGTGTGTGTCTGTGTGTGTGTTGGTTGAGTTTCAGAAAATTGCATTTTTTCATATCATTAGGTTTTATTGGTTTCTTCCTGTTAAATATTCTTGCCCTTACACTCTTTCCCCTCCCCCCCTGCACTCCCACACCCCAACCCTTCGCCAAACTGATGCCACACATATGCGACGCTTGTATTTTCTTTTGTGTTTGCCTTGTTGTATAGGGGTACGGGAGGCGGTGCCAGGCGAGGCGCAGTAAGTGGGAGGGGCTGCTATATGTGTGTGTGTGGCTGGGGAAGGGGGCCTGGTCGCATATTGTCCCAACAAGAGCGCGACGGTCGCGCTCCAAAAACAACCAGAAACAGAACAAACATACACACACGAGGCATCGTGTACGCATCATATCATCGCATATTGTTTTGTGCCTGGTGACTAAAGACTCCCCATGTTCCCTGCCTCCACAGCTTTTGACTGCGTCAGTCGGCCAGCGCCAAGCTGGGCCCAAAAGACAAGCGCTTGGCAGCTAAGTCTGGCCATGTCAGTCAGTAAACAAACTGCCTTCCTCCACCCAGCTTGTAAGCTTCCCATTCGCTGTTGCTGTTGCTGTTGGTGTTGCTGCCACTGTCCCCACTCATGTGGCGACAAATGCAAGTTGGCGATTTCCTTTGTTGTTCTTCTTAGAGAAACAACCCGAGCTCCACATTGAAGTCCATTACGTTCGCTTTACCTGGTTTATCTGCTTCTGCTTAACGATGGCGACAGAAAGACTGGGGGACAGGGGTTTGTGTGGCAAGAACAATGCTCATCGATTTGCCAGTTGTGAGCTCCAATTAAATGCATATCAAGTGGGGTATCAAAGAGCCGAAAACACTTGAATAGCCAGCGAAGCGTTAAGCTGCTGAATTTCCATGGATTTTTGTCTGTCTGAAGTTTAAAACTTTTCAAATGGAGAACAACAAAAAAAAAAGGGGTTTTTATAAACGTATCTTAATGTCTGTTTTTTTGGAAACTTTCATATTTTTAACTAAGCAGCAATTGCTAGTCAAATAGGGATGTACATAATTATAATTTCAAGAAAGAAATTTAGTCAAGTCAAGGAAATAATACTTTGATTTATTTAAGTTGTTTCTTTGCTGAAATAATAATAATAGTGTAAGAAAAACAGATATTGATTTAAATTGTTTGCAAGAAGCACTCAACAAGTCCGCTCGTCTCAATTGTAGTTTTTCGATCTACCCATTTCAGTTCTGAACTATCCATACTCTGAAATCAAATCGATTTCTTTTTCATGCTAAATTCGGTCTATCCAATCATTTCTGTTGACCAAGCACGCACTGCCTTTGCCAATGTCAAACACATTATTATCGAAAGGGGATTTCGTTTAGGCCATCTAATGCACTGACATCCATCCACAACAACCCCACAAAAGTATCTATCTGGGTGAGTGTGTGTGTGTGTGTTTGTTTGTCTGTGTGTGTGTTAGCTGTCTTGCCCACAACAATACAAACATAGCCACAAACGGAGTCAAGTTGATGTTACCTGCGTAAATCAGGAAATGTGGCAAGCAGCGTAGCATGCTCTGATTGACTGTTCCGACGTATGGATGGGATGGATCGATTGAATGTTGGCTGGAGTATTGAGCATGGACGACAGAGGACAGCGGAGGACCCTGGTCAAGAGAATGTCTCAAGAGCTTGGGTTCTTTTGCAAAACTAAGTCGCCCTAATGCAAATGGAAAACCAAAAACGGCTGCACACATAATTTCAATATGCCAGCACCACAACAAGCCACCCACAACCCAATTTGGTCGAGCCCGGACCCAGTTTTACGGCTCCAGTTCCAGCGGATGTCGTACCACCTGCAGTGACTGACGAACGGTCGGTCGACTCGAATCGAGCGACCGGTCTGGCCCCCGGGGTCGTTTTGCGTACGCCCTTGTGTTCTGCGACTTAGATCCGCATATGTGCGGGTGTGAGTATGCCTGTATGCCTGTAAGCCTGTATGTGTGTGTGTGTGTGTGTGTAAGTGTGTGTGTCTGTGTATGCCTTGTTGATGCGCTTCGGTGGTCGCCGCCGCCTGCCAACGGAAAAGGAAATGAAAAAAGGCGAACGAGAGCCCCGCCTCAGATACACAGCTCTCAGCGGCTGGACGGGTTCTTAAGCTACAGCCTCTCTTGCCTTGCCAATTCCGCTTGGTTGGTTTGCAAAATTTTTGAATTGGATACTCTGGCGACCAAATACGCCCACACGCCCAGGCATATCGACTGCCTAGCGGGCGGACGCCCGCTCAACCTTCCCAACCCATCCACAACACACTCTCTCTCGCCCTGCTGCTCAGCGTCCAATGTCGTCCGTCCTACACATGACCAAAAGAATCAACGTATATATATTGTACGTATGTGTGTTTGTGTGTGTGTATGTGTGTGTGCGAGGACTATTTGAAATTTCGCATATTAAAATATCGTCGTGCATGCGAAAGGTCGCAACTTCTTATTTGAGGCAAAAGGTGGCCGGCGCCGTGCGACGCTGTTGTTCTCCCTGACGTTAACGTTGCGTGGATGTTGCACCGTGGAACGACTTATTTCAGTTTACCCACACACTCACAACAAAATATAAAATCGGACAAATTATCGATTGTTGTAACACTACTTCAAATTTTAATATAATAAAAACACCATAATTAGCTATTTTCGCTTGAGTCCAAATGCATTTAAAATATTCCCGAAATAAATTAAATAAATTAATTTAACTATAACATTATATTAAATTATTTTAAATAAAAAGCCAAATAAATATAATAGCAGCAATGTATATTGTAGATTGAATATCTGTCAACAGCTAATTGGTCAGCTTATAGACTTTTTATCTGTATTATATATCGAACTAATATATACAATACTATGTGAAGTACTATCGATATCGATAATCGATATCGTTCTTAAACGTATATATTGTAGTTGATGTGGGAAAGAGTTGAGCATGCATTTTGTGTCCACAGTGCGTAGTTGTTGGTTGCCATTGCTGTTGCTGTTGCTGTTGCTGTCACGATTGTTGTTGTTGTTATTATTATTGGACAGACTGCTGGCTGACTACGAATATGGCTAAAGATGTGGCTGAGGCTTGGCGCACCGTCACTGCCACTGGTACTGGCACTGGCAACATAACATTGGGACACAGACACATCGCCTGTGGTAACACAATAACGAATTTCCGTAGCAACTTCATCACCGGCTCCTGCCGCTGTTGCCAGCAACGTTGCTGCTGCTGCCGCTCTGGTTGTTGTTGTTCTTGTTGCTTTGGTTGTTACTGTTGCTGGTTTTTGCTTTTACTCTGAAATGTTATCCACTTTACATGGACTCTGGTCTGGTGCTGTTTCGATTGGGCAACGTTTTCTTCATTTATTCTGCTGTTTTCATTTTACTTTTCTTTTTTTCTGTTTTTTTTCATCTTTTTTTTGCAATTCTTGTTACATTGTAGACTAAAATTTGGCAGGGGGGGGGGCGCGGGCCGCTCGTCCGGACAAATGAAATTATACACTTTTTAGATGCTGCTCCCTTTGCACACACACAGAGACACACACACACACATACAGACACACAAACATATACACAAAATACAACACGCATGACAACAACAATAATAAGAATAATAAAGTAAATAAATACGATGAATAAACAGAATAAAATAACAAACAAATCCAAATCAAACCGACAATATTTTGTCCTTGCTACTTCTGCTGCCAGCAGCAGTGTCCTTTGTTTAGTGTAACTTCGATTCAATGTGCCTCGCTTTAGCCACATCTCGAATTTGCTTGGCATCAAAGTCTTGCAACTGGACGTTACATCAGCAGCAGCAACATGGATGAGTAATATTTACACAGCTGTTCGGGCAGCAGCATCCAGTCTCGAGGATTCTCACAGGATGCACAACAAGACGAAGAAGATCAGCCCACTTGGTAACCCTTCTTGCAAATATTATGAAACTCTCAAGCAGCGTACCCATCAAGGCATATCCTTACCCTTACCAAAACCCCTGCCCTTTCCTGTCTCCTGTCATGACAAACAATTAAACTTAATCAGTTATCCAACTGACGCGCCTAAGAAAACACTTTTCCGTGTCGATCTGTCGAACCATCGATCGTTCCAAAAATATAAAACCCGTTACAACCCAAAATGAAGATTGAAAGGAAGGCAGTTCGAAAGGTAACATTAATGAATTATTGCAAAAGACTTTTGCGTTTTCCCTTTTCATAAAAATTTTATTTTTATGGATTTTCATTTTTCTATTTTTATAGATCGTGAGAAAGTTTAACCCCTTCGTAGGTTCTGCCGCGGGCTCTGTGCTGCTGTCTGTGAATAAGGATGAGACTAAGACCTAAGACTGTGGCTGAGCAGTGACGCTGGCCCATTGCCACATAATTTATAATGATTAGGTACCGTTGAGTTGCACAATGCGAGGATGCCGAGAATCGAAAAAGGAAACAGTTGCAGGGCGCCTCCTTGTGCCGCAGCTAAAAGAACAAGAAGAGGGTGACGGGCAAGGAACCGCGAGGAACCGAGGCGTCATCCCCTCAGCGAGGGGCACATGTGACAATCCGTCTCAGGGTGCCTCATACCGGCGACCCTGCCACACATCACACACAGATGTTAATCTAGGGTACATGCCAAGGTAAATGCTTAGAATGCATTACGTCCAAGCTTGAGGATTATGTTATTAGGCAAGATCGATTTGAGAGAACTACGTTTCTGTTGATGATGTATGCATATCGGTAAATAGTGTTTCTATCTGAAATAGTAAGTTTACTTACCTAATGTATTCTGGAGAAATGAATTCGTGTAGTTGGCATTGATTTGTAAATTGCAATTCAGTAGAGTTCCTAAAGTTTAAAATGTTTAAAATTATAATACGATCCAAGCTTCAGCATTAATTGTAGTACAAAAAAGAACAATAAAAATGTGCGGCTACGTCTGCTGAAGTATGTCTAATTGAATAATATGGAACCAATAATATGTACAGCTGAACGCTGACCCTGCTCGGTGACCCCTGGATGACCCTCCGCCCACACAACACACAGATCAAATGACCGCCTTTATGATCTATGGTCAGCTGCATCTATATATCCATTCATTAATCAGGCAATTAGTCAACTGACACAACACACACACACGCACATTGTGGCATTAGAGTATAAATATCAATTTGATCTGTCAAATATTGACACATCAAAACCTAAACAAACCAATGACAGGGTCCTCCTTCACCTCCTACCCTCCTCGCATCCACCCGGCAACAAGCCATTTAGCGGCAATTTATAAGCAACAAAACACCCAAAAAAAAAGGACAAAAAAAAACGTGGAAAATGGGAGAAATAATAAATGAAAACAGAAAACAAAAAAGCAACAACAACAACAACCACAATGTGAAAGAGGGATTGTTGTTGCTGTTGTTGTTCAGATCATTTTAAGGGTCCTTGACTTTTGCGCCGGCAATGAGGCAATTGAGTGATGCTGCCGGCTCAAAGCAATTATGTGTATTATATTAGATGATATTATATGGTATTATATGGCATCATGTTTGCACTTTCCTGTCGAAAATCGAGTTTTTTACACCAAAACAAAAAACGCATTAGATCATGCTTAGGTTAGATATTTTGGGTTCTTTTTTTCTTTTTTTTTTTTGCTGTTTAGGGGATGCTGCAAATTTTGTGAACCTCACAGAAACTGAAGCTGAGCGAATGCCCAGCAAAGGTTCAAAGTGCGTGTGAAAATGAGGATGTTTGTTGTAGTTCCTGTTGTTCCAGTTGTTGCAGTTGTTGTTGCGGATGCTGGCAAAACTTTTGCGGTGTTTTTGTTGCTGTTGCTGTTGTTGCTGTTGTTGCTGCTGTTAAGGTGTGAAGCCGTCGATTTAGGGCACAAAAGGATGCTGCTCGGACAATTACTGTGAGTCCCTTGAGACCCGTGTAATGCGATAAGGCGCCAAATAGCACAGATTCACAATTATCCACATGATCTCTCATTGTTGAGCTGTCAACCCGAGCATTGTTGGTGTTGCTGTTTTTTTTTTAACTCTTTTTGGGTCAAAAGGTGCAATTTTTTGCCTCATAGCATGTTGCCGGGGCAATTAGTCAAGTGGTTAATGGGTTGAGTCGAAATCGAATCGGATAAGGCTAAGGCCACATCACACAGCACACAGTTGAGTGCCTGCCAGGATAATCGTAAAAACTGTGCATAAGGAAATCCTTTTCCATTTTTTGGTCCATGGATTTATAGATTGTGCATTCGCAAAAAAAAAATGTGCTGCAACTGCAGCAACAAAACAAAATACAAAAAAAGGGTTAAGGGACTTAGGGGGTAGAATTTGCGGCTGTTGCAGTTAAAAAATGCTCGCGAATTCTGTCCAACAGGCAAATTACTTTTCCATCTAGAGTGCAGCCGGGTTGCAGAGGGGGTTGCTGAGAGGAAAGCAAAAAAAAAAAATTTCCTAAACTGCAGGAGTTATTGAAAATTGTTATGAAACTGTATTGAATGATGGCAATGTCAATGTCTAAATGCTCATTACACTCAGCGAAAAAAAGCTGAGTGTGCAAAAATACACAGACTACCAAAATTCGCATTGCATGTTTATGAAGCAGTTTTCATTATCAATTTGTTGCCAGCAGATAAAGATTACTTACTTTAGATAAGAAAGATAGATAGAAGACAAAGTCTTGAAATAGATTACATATCTCAAGGAGGTAATCAAGTATCAAGTCTTCAACTTTGGTATCTAAAAACATATTAACTTATGCACATATAAAATACACAGAAAAACATATTTGAAATATTTCGACAGAGCTTACTGACTGCATTAAGCACAAATAAATGTTTATTATATGTACAGCATCTGGTGGATGTATTTTATTTTTTATATTTTTCGTGGTCTGCTTAATTTTAGTAAACTTAAATTTAATACAAATTTTGAAAATGGTAAAAAATCTTGAAAATAGCTTCCGAAACTGTTGAAGGTACTGAAGCCAGTTTTGACTTGAGAATAAAATAAAAGTGACAGCAGCTCACGAAAATCTGTGCCAATTTTTGTCTTCAATTTTTTTCTTTCTTGTTTTTTTTTTTTGAAGAACTTACCAACGAAGCAGCAACAACAATAATCACTTGCCAGAGCGGCTTCGATTTGCTTCTGTTTCGTTTGAATATTCAAATTTCGAGCCGTTTAAAGTCGCTGTGCCGATGTGTATATGAATCCAATCGATTTCGACTGCGATTCGATTTCAGTCGGTTCAATGTTGGCCAGGTGTTGCTTTGATGTTGCAAAATCCGCTACAGCTTACACCCCTGCCCACCTACCTCCCTCCCAGGCACACACACACACATGAGGGGTTTACATTTGCATGGCCTCGTTTTCTCTTTGCATAGCATAATTTCAAATTGCGAGCAAATTTTCCCGCTCAACACACACACACACACATACACATGTGTGTGTGTAGCGTGTGTGTTTTTGGCATAGTTTTTTTTTTACATGGAAAGGGATTATTTATTTATTACGAAATTTTCGTCATTCGATGCGCGGCTGGCGCGTGGAAAGCTGCACACAAAAAAAAATAAAATAAGTGGAAAGGTGGTAAAGGTTGGACGAGGCAATGCTAGGATGTGAAGAAGAACGGGAACGGGAACGGGACTGGGACTGGGACTGGGAACGTGGCCAGGCAGCCAGCGAGCCTCGCTGTCAGGCCGCAAATGTCGAATTATTCAAATGATGATTCAACCCCCTCGCCGCACCGCTGTTACCCCTTTGCCGTGCTGGCATTTGATATGCAAAAATAAAAAAAAAAAATAAAAAAATGGAAAAAATAATGGAGTAGAAGAGTAGAGGGAAGCAGCGGCAATACGCACAGGACGCACACAGGACACACGCCAGCGCAGCGAGAGTGAGAGATACAACGGTGTAGCGTTGATTTTGTGTGCACTTTTTTTTCTCTCTGTACCTTGCGGCATTCTGGTGGCACACACAGACACACACACACACGTAGCTTTTGTTGTTGTTGTTGTTGGTCCTTTGTAGTTTGCATGTCCCGTTTCGTCATATGAGATCGCGAACGCTTACAAATTTGTTCATATAATTCCAAAATAAAACGTCGGCACACAAACAGCACAGAACAGGACTCGCCACGGCCTCTAGCCCAGTGTGTGTCTGTGTGTGTGTGTGTGTGAGTTGATAAAAAAAAAAGAGTCGCTTTTAAGGACATCTGCGTATTTTCCCTATCCAATATGCAAACCTCCAGTGAGTGCCCTCCCTCTACGCAGTTACACCTCCCTCTCCCTCTCCCTTTCGCCCTCTCGCTGTCTCTGTCTCTCTTAATGTAGATAACTCGACCACAGTTTGGCATTTGAATTCATTTAATTTGCACCTTGTTCGCCAGTTCGGTAATATTATATATGTGCATACAGATAGATACCTCTGTGCACCTCTACGCATTATGCTGGTAAGCAACATGGGAACATCTGCTGCTGCTGCTCCTGGTTCTGATTGTGGCAGTTGTTATGCTGGTTGCACAAGTTGCAATCGAGTAAGCCGTTCGCCAAAGGCATGCATCTAGGTGGGAAACTATCATGTGGCAGCCACACAAGTATTTGAGATATGAACACGCTTTCAAAGCTGCCATTATTTGAAATGAATACGTAAGATCATTTGTATGTTTTCTAGCCTCTTTTAATAATTTAAATATGTTTTTCGCTGGATTCAGATCAAGTACTGTAAGTACTTGCAGCTAAGTAGTAAGTATCTATCTTTAAGTTCAAGAAAACGTATACAAAAAGACTTTGAAATAGATTGAAAATGTGCTTACAATCACAATTAGCTCATTGGCTGTTTAGATAAAGACGATTTGATTACATTTAAGCCTAAGCCTAGCATCTTGAAAAGGAGCAGACAGTTCGTAATAATCTGAACCAATCTGCAACAAACTCCTCGCCAACACTAAGCAAACAATTAACATCCCTCGAGCTGCATTACTTTCACTTACTTAATTCTGACCACTTGTTATCCGAGGCATTCCAATATTCCAGACACACACGCAAATCAAATGAAAACCACAAAGCAGCTATACAAATAGCGTAGATGTTGATAGACGTACATCCCAGAGACATTTATGTGTGTGTGTGGCATGCACACATGCAGAAGGTCCAGAGCACAAACCGGACTCAACCTCAAGCTCAACCTCAACCTCATGCAAATTCCAATTCCAATTCGAAATTCGGATTCGCATTCGCATTCGCGTTCGCATTCCCTTTCCCATTGCCAATGCCATTGCCATTGCCATTCCCATAGCGAATTCGTATTCGCAATCGCATTTCAAAGGCGGCAAAGCCACATTGAGAACTTTGCATAAATGTCCGCAAACATGTGTCCCGGTACCCAGTCTGGGTACCTCCACCTAACCCCTTCTACACATCAGTGGCCATTGGATGCGAGAGAGAGAGAGAGAGAGAGAGAGAGGGAGAGAGAGGGAGAGAGAGAGCTCATCCAATCTTTGGGGTGCCTGCCTCATTGGCGTCGTCTTCATTCTCATCCTCATCCAGTCGTCGGCGACTTTATAAAAATGTTTGCCCTTCTGTTTGTTTGTTTGTTTGTCTATGCGTCGATTTGTTTGTTTGTTTATTTGTGTGTTTGCCCGACTGCGTTTTGTGTCGTAAATTTAATGGACAACACCAACGGGAACAGCAACAACAACAGCAACAACAACAAGAACAGCAGAAATCGAGAAAGGAATCGAATCGAATTGAATGGCAAATGGGATCCATGCATAAAAAATTGGCAAAGCCAGCCAAGGGTTAACTTCGATTAGCCCGAAATGTTGTCATGCCCTGTGGTCGCACATATGTGCGGGTGATGCCCAAGACCCAGGGGGGTGGTGGGGTGCTGGGCCAAGGGAGAAGGGGTGTGTGTGTGTGTGGTCATAAGGCCAAAGCACAAATAATAACAGTCACGCGTCGGGCAAAAGCAGCAAACGCGGCAAAAATAAATAATAAAATAAACATGGAAAAAAAAATAAAGAAAACAAATAACGTTTCGACAGTGAAGCATGCACGACTATGTGTTACCCTACATATCTTGCCAAATAAACATTTCAGTTAACAGCCACTGAAAACTTATTTCTCTCAGTCAAATCTGAGTCATCAGACAAATATGGATTACTGAAGAAATTTATTTTAATATCAATTTAATCTAATTTAGATGGCTAAAAGATGCACACAGAAATATATAAAGAAAACATGCAGAAATATAATAGTTTGTCGGATTCGGGTCAAATGATATCCTGCAAATAAAATAAATAAATAACAATTTTTTGGTGTATTTTTCTTATCGATAATTCTATTTAAATGTGCTTTTCCCAAATGTCTGGCAAACTTTTGTCATCAGCTCAGCCAGGGTATACTGGCTAAGAGATCTAAGAAAAAAAGGACAAAGGACGATGCAAAGAATAAAAAACGAAGCGCAAAAAAATGAAAGGCCAAACATGCGAATGAATATGAGAGCGACCAGAGGCAGTGTTTGGGATTGGCATTGGCTACGGTATTGGTTATTGGGTATTGGGTATTGGGCTGTAATACATATTGGGCCCGCGGACAGCGGACACCGGACCAAATAGGGCCATTGATCAAAATTGTTACAATAATGGCGAAAAATCCACCCCGTGCACAAGCCAAACGCCCAAAACAGAAAGGGAGGTGGACGGAGTGGGCGGGCAGGCAGCAGCAAACGTAAAAGCGAACCAAAAGCAAATACGAACAACGCCATTGCTGTCCGCACTGGTGACGGACAGGGGCCACGAGTCCAGGACTGCGAGTCCAGGGAAGGACATGGGACCATTGGACCGTTGGACCGTTGGACGCTTTGTCAGTGTCGTCGACGCTCGTTGCGACCAACTTGGAAAGTCTGCGTCTGCCATTGAAAGCCATTTGATGGCAAATGGTGGCGTTGGTGATGGTGGCCGTGGTGGCAGTGGTGGTGGTGGTGGTGGTGGTGGTGGTGTTGTTGTTGCTGCTTAAAGTGGTGGTGTTCGTTGGTGTTCTTTTTGGTGGGGTGTGCTTGGCTTACTACCATGCTCGGGTTGAAGCTCTTGCGCTTGCTGGCTGCGTGTTTGGTCTGGCAAGGTAGCTATGGACCAAAAGGACCAAAAGGACCAACAGGCACCACATACACATGTACACATGTACGAGTGTCTGTGTGTGTGTGTGTCTGTGTGTATTTCACATGCTCTGGCAACGTAATGGCCACAGTTGTTGTTATGGCAAAAGTTCGTACGTGAGGGTCGAGCCGCGAGCGAGGACATTCTTTTGCTTTGGTCCTTTTGCTTGGCCGTTGTTATTGCTCTTCCTGTCGTTTTGTACACATTGCATCAAAGCAAAGTTTCTTCCTACTGCTGGGCAAAAATAAAACACAAAAGTCCTGCACGAGGACACAACGACATTGGACCGACCATACGCAGTCGCAATGCAAATTACAAAATATACAAAAAAAATAAAAATGTGGGCTGACAAAATCGTTTCCTTGACTATGCGACGCACAAGTAACCAAGCCCATATGTATGTATGTTCACATATATATATATATATATACATACATATGTATGTATATCTATCTATCTATCTATATACTGCCAATGCAAAAGTCAATCCCCCACGTGCTGGCGCCACAGCTAGTGCCCAATCCCACAAATCCCCGCCAAACCCTTTCGCAAACCGCGTTTATCAAGTTAAGACGCGGAAATTGGCTGCTATTTCGATCTGCCTCACACACACACACAAACACAGACACAGTGACACGAAGACACACACACACAGCAAAGGATAATGTGGCATAAGCATAACTGATAGCTTTGGTCAGAGCTTTGGTCACATAGCAGCGAGCTAACTACAATACATAGTTGGCAGTGCTTACTTCAAATCTCGCTAACAACTTTAACCAGTGTGTTCCACGCCGAGCAGCTTTCGTTCGTCAAGGCATACATTCAAAAGCTGCCAGTGAAGCATGCTTATGAAAGTCTTCTTTTTGCTGGAAGTAATACACAAGTCGAGACTAGCCGTATCAAATCACTATAGCTTATATATAGTATATAGTATCGAATATATAGATAGGGTCGAGTTCTTGTATAAGCAACTTTTTAGTTCATCAAGATATCTAAGCCAAACACATCCACACTAAAAATCATTGACATCAGAATATTAAATCACATAGCTCCCATAACTTTCTTGTTTAACGAGTTATTCTAACCATGCTTATCAATTATGCCTGTTATTGTGCTTCTAAATGACAAAGATTAGACAACTGCATTATATAACTTTGATTGTATTTTTAAATTTATAGTTAAACTTTGAAAAAGGCAATTTGATGCCAGTTGACAAGTCGACGTCAAATCTTCGACGTTTCCAAATAAACTAAGAATTAAATTGGCTAATTAAATTTTTGCCGTGCTCTACCAGATGTTAATATGATTAGAGATTTACTGGAAGAGATCGTAGTTCTGACAACTAATAAAAACTTATTATTCATGCGCTAATTTTTTAATTTTTTGTTATAGTTTTATCTTGATTCAAAAATAGATAAGCATTTTAGAAATTTAGAAATTAATTTTAAATAAATCAACATCAGAAAAATTTAGTAAAAATATTTAAATCAATATAAATACATAATGCATACGCTTAAAGATGTTGTTCCAACTGTTAACTAAATAATTTAAATCTGTGCGAACCAGAATTTTCAGCAATTATTAATTCAAACTATTTGCTGTGATACAATAACATTTTTGCCAACCAGCTCGATTTCTTAACAAAAGAGGTAAAAAAGAAACCCGTTAGGGTTGCCACCCAATTTAACCAACATCACCAGGATTAAGGCAGCATAGTTAGTCAAAGTCTTGTAACGCAAACGCAAACGCAACCCCTCAAAATATGGCCCATTCCAGCGACTGCGTTGAGGGCCGAAACCGCAATCTCCCGACCCAAAAATGCCGCAACAGTGCACAGCATTTGGACCACGAACAGGACCAGCGGCAGCAACCAGCAACCAGCGCAAGCTGTAGCTATAACTGGAGCCGCAGCAGGAGCAGACATCAGCGGCAGCCCCTGATCTGTGTAAAAATATTAGTTCTGTCAAAATACATTTCTTTGAGTAATGTAATCCCATTTTGCGGTCTTGACACACATACGCAAACGATTCTTTAAAAAAATTTTTTTTTCCTTTACCAGCGCCCGGAAAATGGCCTGGCCCAAGTAACTCGACCGTTCGCAGCGCCATTGCCAAGCCACTCCCAGCCTCCAATTTCGGGTCACATATCGCATCAAGCTGAATATGAATGCGATAAATCTGTTCGTGATTGTTTTTGCTGTCGCACATGTTGGGCACAACACCCCCAAAAACCCTTCTCCCGTCTACGACAAGGTGTCCACCACTGTTCCATTTTTTTTTTCTTCTTTTTATTTTTTCCCCGCCTGCTGCTGGAGTGCGTAAAAAAAATGGCAACGGAATTCGCTAATCCAGCCAAGATGCCTGCCTGCCTGCCTGCCTGCCTGCTATTGCTAGAATGTGTAGATGGGGTTGGCAGGTGGGGGTTCAGAGGTTGTGTGTATTGGGGAAGGGGGACTGGGAGGGGGGAGGTGGGAGGTGGGGTTGCACAGTTCAGCTGTCCTTTATTACACTATTTCCCCGGCTAGGCTCGAGCACGGGCAACGATTACGGACACATGTATGCTGCCATGGCATATACAAATTTCAGTTGCCTGTGACCAGGTGGGTGGCTGGGTGGTGCCGGGTGTGCTGCTGGGCTGCTGGGCTGCTGGGCTGAGCTGTGTGGCTGCTTGACTGGTTCGCTCGCTGGCTGCCTGATGATGACAATGTGTTCTGACAGCTTTGCGGCTGTGATTGCAAAAAATGAGAGACGATGACGAGTAAGGAACAATAAATTGCAAATTTTTTCTACTCACCCGCAAAACACACACACTTAGCCACATGTAGATGTGTATACTTTTAACTAAAGACAATTGCAGGCAGCGTCGAATTATAAATGCCCTTCGCCAGTTTGTCAAACATTAAAATTAAATTGTAACGATATATTTCTACATGTTGGCCAACTAAATCGGCTTTTGATCGATTTGCCACTGAGAGCAATAAAAATAAATAAATCGAAATCAATTCAATTAAAAACAATATACAAATCCGCATTGATTACTTGATTATGCAAATGCCAGGCGATCTACAAGCATCGCTGATTCATTCGCCAAATCGAATCTTTTTACCAATAATTCTTATGGCTAGTAAATTGAAAATAATCATAATTAAAAGTATATAGAAACATTTTGCTGCAAAAAGCTGATATCCCCAGCAAAGGGTATGCAGCGAAGAGCAAAAATACAAATTGTGTAAAGTAATATAGTCAAAGTCAAAGTCACAGTCTGAGTCTGAGTCTGAGTCTGAGTTGGAGTCGGAGTTGGAGTCGAAGTCAGTTGCGCTGTGAACGTGTCGATGGCGTCAGAGTTGACGTCGCAACGTCAACTGGGGTAGGGGTTGATTGGGTGGTTGGGTGGTGATATGTGGTATTGGGGAATGGCTTGATGGTGATGCGAATTGGGGCTATAGGTCGCAGCACGGCAAAGTAGAGTTGTGATTCGAGCACAAACATTGATGAGCCCAAATTTCTGTGATTCGTCATCTAAATAGGTTTTATTCACACGCACACACACGCGCACACGCACACACACACACGCGCACACACACACTGTAATAACAGAATGTGCCACAGCCTTTTGTAATTTCAGGCAGCTGTCGCATGAAATTGGTAGAAAAAAGAAACGCAAGGCAAAGACAAAAACTCAAAAAATTACTTTTAAACACAAAAGTGGAGACTTGCAAACTAAATAATATTAAATACGAAAATTATTGAAATACTTGTAGATTACAATACAACTTATTAAAAGTGAACACAATTTAAATAATTTAACTTGAGCATTTATTTATTTCATTATTCGTTTACTAATTTTTTTAGATTAGCATCCTTATAAGAATCTTGCTGGGTTTCATTTGAGCCACAGATGGCGCTGCTAATCATATTGGACACTGGGCTTGCAGCGGTCACCGCCAGATGGCTGTCAACAGCTGAATTAAAGCAATGCTCACCAGAAATGCACCTAAAAAATCTTCCAAATTAGATCAATCATTAATAAGAATTTTCAATTGTTTTTAATTTGTCGATAACAGTTTTTTTTTATTATATTTTCTTTTTCATTGATTGTTGATTGTTAAATAGGTTGTGCAGAAATTGTTATTACTTAAAAATATATAATATATACTCCTGGAACCGAAGCTTGGCTAGCTTTATTTCTCTGAAAATCCAAAAAAGAATTTACAAAAATTGCAAATCAACTGTTTCAGCAATAAAGCGATTTTTTTATTTATACAATTGTTAAGGGGTAGTCATTGTAGAATCAATGGCGGAGGAGGTTGCTGGAGCCAGAGGCAAAAAAAAAAAATAATTAATTGTAAATGTAAGTGTAAGTGTAAGTGTGTGTGTGTGTGTGTGTGTGGTGGGTGTGTGTGGTTGTTGTGTGTGGATGAAAAACTTGTTAAAACTAAATGCTTTGAATTGTTTGATTTATTTGTTTAAGTTAAAGGAAAATAGTCACAAAATCGATGCGCGGTGAGACTAAGACCTCAAAAATGTTCACATATGAATGATATATGCTTTATACTTAATGTTAATGCTAATGCTAATGCAGTTGCAGTTGCAGTTGCAGTTGCAGTTGCATTTGCTGTTGCAGTTGCTGTTGCACGCGCTCCGGTCACAATTTGGTGTGTGCCAGGCCTGGCAGGTCAACAGAAACATATAGGCATTTTGGAGAGATGCGCTTGGCATTGCCAGTGGGAAGCGGGAGCGGGAGCGGTGCGGTTGCTGCGTTTGAGGATGGTGGGTGGTGGCGGGTGGATCGTGTGCTATCAGGTCAGTTTGGAGCGTTTCTTAGCAATCGCATCCTCAACGGCGCGCAGCTGCTTGAGCAGATCTTCGCGTCTCGATTTCTTGCCATCCTTGTCCTTATTCATGTCCTTCTCCTTATCCTTGGCACTCTCCTTCTCCTTGTCGGAGGCGGGCGAATGGGCCGGCGGCGATGCTAGCGCCGATACGCCCACCATATTTGAAGGTTTCTTAATCTCAATGGAAATGGGTGATCGCTTCTTGGCCGATTGTTCCGATGCTGAAAAGAAACGAATGAATTTATGATCTACTCAGCAGAAAGATTTAGTAATTTTCACTTACGTTTTTTGATTTGTTTGCGCTCGTTGAGAGCTTTGTCTGTGGCACGCACACGTTTCTGTGGCGTATCCCGCGAACCCGACGAACTATCCGACGACGACGAGCCCGAATCCGAGTCCGAATATGAAGTGCCTGAGGAATCAGCTAAATAGTGGCAAGATAAAGACAGAGAGAGAGAGATCAGTTGCGCTTTGTTGCAGCAAGTGCAGGTGGCATAGGAAATAGTACCTGAATCCGATGAGCTGGAGCTGCCACGACGACGTATCTTGTCAAACTTTTTCGGTGCCGGCGAGAGTTTCTTGCGCTTGGACGCAGGACTGTGTGTGCCACCGGCTGCGAGGCGCTTCTCCAGTGCGGAACGCTTATACGCTGACGATGCGCTGCCCTCTGCAAAGTGGAGAATACGTTAATCGTTAAACGTGTCCAGGTAAAAAGGAGTAACTATTTCTATTTATTATTATTGGGCTAAGAACAAGCCCAGCTCCTGCACGAGTGCAAGACGACCTTCGGCTGGACATTAAGCGACAATTGACTTACTTGACGAACGTCTGGGACGTCGAGGTATTTGGCTGGGCGAGCGAACACGTCCGGCCGGATGGCGTCGGGATGCAGCGCCGGACGTGAGCTTGTGCGAGTAGCGACGCTTCTGTTCCGATGCGCTGCTGGATCGCGTCGAATCGGAGCTGGAATCGCTCTGTGAGCTATTGGAGCTGGAATAGGATGAGTTGCTGCTGTAGCTGCGACGACGTGGCCGCCGTCGATCATCCCGATCGTATGAGGGTCCGCGTCCAATCGATTTGGAACGCATCCACGGATCGCTCCACTCATCGCCGCGTGCAACTGCCTCGACGCGCTGCACGATCACCTCGCGTGCGGGTCGCAGCCGACGATCGTCCTCATATTGTGGCATCCGATGTGGCGGCAATTCGCGATATCGCGCCATCCGCCCGTAGACGTCGACAACCTCGTACGGCACGGGCGGCATATATGGGGCACGATAGCGATCGGGCGGCTGGCCATACATCGAGTAGACGGGGGGCAGGAGGGCGCGCGGATTGCCATGGCTGATGGGATTGTTGGGCGGCAATTCGCGGGCAACGCTCGGCGAATTGCCGCGCTCCTTGAGATAATATGGATCCTTTTCCAGCTCATCGGGCGAAAGGGTCAGATTCATTTTCTTGTCCTCGAAGTCCATGTCCTGCTCCTTGCGCTTGTTAGCCTTGCGCATCATCTCCTTGGCGGTGCGCAGGCCACGCTCCCACGCATTCTCCACCACCACCGGCACCTCGGGGATTAGCAGACCGCTGCGCGCATCATGATGCCCGGCGGCGCCACCGACCGCCGCATAGATGCCACCGGCATGGTGCAGTCCACCGGCAGCTCGATGATGCAACGCTGCTGGCCTCTCGGTACGATAGTCATGATAGTCACCACCGGCTGCCGTCACGCCAGCCATGTGACTGTTGTAGGCACTGCTGCTGGGGGCACGCGATGAGCTGCTGGCACCGCCGACACCGCCAGCGCTACCGCTTTGCATCGGCACCGAGCGCACCAGACTCTCGAACATTGTGTAGTTGCCCTTGTCGGTGACGCCCGGATGCAGGAATCGACAGCTCATGCCCCAGGTACACTGGCCGCGCGTATAGAAGCGGCAGACGGGCTTCGGTTCTGTCTCCTCTGGTCGCTTCTCATCCTCGTCGGACACCTCGCCCTCCTCCAGTTCCTCGTCCTTTTTCTTCTTTTTGGCACACTCCGCACCGCCGGCCACCGCGCCATCGTCATCGTCATCGACCACCACGACAACATCATCATGGTCATTGGCTTTTGCCGGCGGTGACTGTGACTGGTCGGGAGCATTTTTGTTTAGTTCGTTGCCACCATTCGCTGCTGTGGCCGAGGCATTGGCGCACGCATCCGCCTCCGCATCACCATCCGGGTCCGACTTGCCGGCGAGCTCCGGACACTCACCCTCCTCTGCCTCGAAGTCAAGGGCGTCGTCATCGTGTGGTGGCTTTACCAGATCATCCAAGCCATTTGTGCCACACGAGTCCTGCAATCGTAAAGCAGAATCGAACAATGAATATATAAAATAGAATTTAAATGATTTTGCCATGTTGCTCACCTTGGAGTCCTTTGAGTTTTCTGTTGATTGCTTCTCAATGCGCGATTTGCCGTTGAGTGTCGGCGATTTGCGCACAGCCGGCAGCGAGTCATCGGAAATGGCGCCCTCCTCCTCATCATCTTGATTTGCTTTGGCGCTGTTGGAGTTGGAGTTTTTCGACTGCGCCTGCCTCTCCATATCAATGTCGCTCACATCGCTGAGATCCTCGTGGCTGATGTTTAGATCAACTGCCGCCTGATTGTATATCGGCTCTGGACTGTTGCTTCGACTACGCACCGAGCTCGACTGTGATTTCTTGGAAGACATGGTTTCCGTCGTTGCGGCGGCATCCACATCGACATCGGCGTTGGCATCAACATCGTCATCAACTTTAATGCCAATATTGCCACCAGCAGCAGCCGCTGATGCAGCGCCCGCAACTGCCATTGCAGCTGGAGATGTTGGTTTCCTTGAATCGTCATCGTCGTCATCTTCGCTTGAGCTGCTGCTATCTGAGCCGCTGCTGCTGCTGCTGCTGCTGCTGGAACCGCCGCCGCTGCTGCTGCTGTCACTGCTGCTGGAGATTTTCTTTTTTGTCTTGGAGCGATCGCTGCGACTGGAGCGTGAGCTGGCCGCTGAGTTGCGTCCGCCGGAGGCTTGTGCACTTTTCATAGTTTCATCATCATCGCCGGCCGTTTCCTTGATGGGCGTTGTTGCACACGAATTCGACGGCGACTCAGACGTCGATCGGAATGTGCTGCGTGAATCCTCCAACTCCATGCCGACGCCCATGCGCTATGTATGCCCCTCAAGCTGGTGCTGCTCGTTCTCGCCTCGATTTTCTGCGGGAGACGCCAAAGATTAGTTTTGGAGTCGCTGACACAATTCAAATACTGTTCAAATCATATATAGAACATAGATTTGTTCATCTTTTTTGGCTCGTTTCTTCGTTTTTAATGCTCTTTATGCAGCCTAGGGAAACTCATCTTCGGCGCACCGAATTTCTGGGTTTATTTTGAATCTCTTGGGTGGCGCTGAGAGAGAGAGAGAGCGAGCGAGGGAGATGGCGATAGAGATAGAGAGTGGAATAAAAAGAAGACTGGCAACAGACATGATTCTTTACTTCGCACAACAAGGGTTTATCGGGTTTGTTCATTTAATGAATATGAAAATAAATAAAAGCAAGAAGGAACGACGAAAGATTGACTCCTTAATGTGTCTTATTTAATCAGAAATAAATAAATTAAAGCAATTAAAGTAATCCAACAAATTAAAGAGACAAGTTGAGATCAATTGGAATAAGGCAGAAATGAATTGAATTATCGAGGCCAATGCAAAATGCAGCGGAACAACTTTGAGTGCGATTAAAGACTCTCTCAATGACTTGTGAAATGTAGGCAAAAAGAAATTAAAATGAGAATTAAACCAATTCAGGGGCAAGGCACTTATACATAAATAAAATGTTCTGTTTTCTTTTTTTGTTTTTACTTATTTCAATATATTTCTTGTGGGTTTACAACAGTCGACTGTGCATGTTTCTTTAATTGTTTTTGTTTTTCTTTTCTTTTTTTTTCATTTCTTTTTTGATATATTTTTTGTTTTTTTTTTTTTTTGGGAAAGAAAATTTCTTTCACGTAAAGTTTTCTGTTCACTTTGTTGAATTCTTACCTTCATCATTGTACTTTTAATTGTTTAGGCTTTTTTATATATAGTTATTATGTGTGTGTTTTTGTGGAAAACTATTGATTAACTGTTTACTTTAAAACTCGACTTTTCGACATTTTCGACTTTTCGACTTTACGCGAACGAAAGACAACAGAGATGGAGAGAGAGAAAGAGAGAGAGAGAGAGAGAGCAATTTCAATGAATAACAATTACATATTTGAATTTTACAAGAATTTTACTATGTTTGCTCATGTCTCGAGGTAACAAATGGATGCAAGACACAAACACACACACACACTCGCACACAAGCGCATGTATATGTGCATATGTATATATGCATACATATATATAATACACACACACACACACGCAAACACACACAGGTTACTTGTATATGATAGCGACATTCGGCATTTCATATACGATTTAAGTGTTTATTTAGGTTTTCTTTTTTTTTTTTTTACTTTTTTCGCACTTTTCGCGACCGATAAAACTGTTGTTTAAACTTTTTAAACAATTTCAAACTGAACTCAAATTAACTGAATCGCAATTTTGTACTCTTAACGCAAGACAGACGTGAGAAACGGAGCTTTTCGACTTTCAAGCACAACTTTCAACTTTTTTTTTTTATCACAGAGTCAAATACGATTTAAAGCTTTTTACTTTTTTTTGTTGGTCTTTCGATTTTTGATTATTGTTATTGATTTGATTTGATTTGATTTATTTTTATTACGTTTTGATGTGTGTAAAACACTTTTTCACTTACGTAGTGTTGGAGGGGAAAAATAGAATACTTGAAAATATATATATATCAATTGTTGGTTATAGTAATGCAATTTGCACAGTTTATTGTTGTTGCTCACCTAAAAGCCAGTTGCCGCTGCAGCTGCAGGCGTCAGTCAACGTCCAGTTCCTCTCCCTCTCTGTCTCACTCACTCCCTCACCAGTCCACACACAAATTTTATCAGCAGGCTCCGGCTTCGCGTTAAAGTTGTATGTGTGTGTGTGTTTGTGATTGTGAATGTGTGTTCGTGAGCGCCGCCGTCAAACGAATTGCGTTCGTCAAATTTAGTTTCATTCCCTGCGTGGCCCACGAGTTTTGTATTGGTTTGCTATCGCCGTTGAGTCCGCAGTATGTATTTACAATGTTACTGCCGCTTATTTGATGCTTTTACCTGTTCCTTATTGTATTTTAATTTAATTTAATAGGCTCTCTTAGTTGAAAATCTTTTGTCACTAGTGAAGCCACCACAACTGCAGAAAATATTAGCGATGAGCGCTCTTGCCAGGCACTGATATCGATAACACAATTGCTCTTTCATATGCTTCACTCCGCCAGTGTTGCTGTTTTTATTATTTGTCTTTTAATTTGAGTTAGCCGAAATAAATGAGCAAATTTATATAGTATTACTGCTCGAAAAAGCAGAAGTTTTTTGGTTGTACATTTCATTGTAAATCTGACGATGGTCAATACGGTCTATGCACGTGCAATACAGGATAGTATAGATTTTTGTAGTCGAGAATTGGCAGCACTACAGCAGCAGCAACCTATCGATTAATTACTTAACAGTTATATTAGCTTACCGAAATTGAACTTATATCTAAACGCTTGTCACAACTTGATTTTCGATGTTAAAAGTTATGTCAACGAAAATTAAATAATATTTTCTTTTTCGAATACCACTACTAACGGCCAGTTTTGGTTATGCACCTTAAAAAATATAACGGCTCTTACCATCGATAAGTGTTTGTGCAACTCTACCGAAATGCAGCTGAGCGGAGCGTTACGTTGTCTTCAAGCGGTTCACGTTGCCAAACTCAATGCCACCAAGTGCCTGGTCAACACGCATCCTGCTACCCAGTGGCATCGATGCGTGGCCTTGCAGCAGCAACGCCACTATGCCGAACATGTCCCAGCTATTGCCATGGCCCACGAGCAATTTGATGGCCCGACACCAGACGCAACACGTCGACCCCTTATCACAATGCATGGCCTGTTCGGGTCCAAGCAAAACTGGCGCAGCGTAAGCAGAGCCCTGGCCAAACAGACCAATCGACGCGTAAGCAACTGTCAACTCCCTAAAAAATAGGTGTGCATGTGCGGGAACCACTTAACCATCGAACATGTCCGTCATTCTAGATCTATACGGTGGATTTACGCAATCATGGCGATAGTCCTCACGCCAACACACACAACTCGTTTGGCATGACGGCGGATCTGTTGGCGTTTACGCAGGCCAAGTCGCTGACCAAGACGAGCCTGATGGGCCACAGTATGGGCGGACGAGCCGCCATGCACTTTGCCTTGAGTCATGTATTAAACCTGGCCTGGCCCTGAACATCTATTCAAATATGATTTATCGCTTGCTCTCACTTGCAGCCGGAAATTTGCGAACGCTTGATTGTTGTGGACATATCGCCCGTATCCATTCCCAGAACCATCAGTGATATGAGTGGCATTTTTAATGCCATGCTGGACACTCACGTGCCCGCAAATCAATCCCTGTCCAAGGGCCGTCAGATTGCCAAAGAGGCGCTATTGAAAACCGTAGCCGGGGACACTGTCGATTTCATCCTACTCAATCTGCGAAAGAAACCAGACACTGGCGAGTATGTCGAACCGCCGCTGGCGTATTATATGAAAATGAAGCATTTATAGTTTGCCATCTCTTTCAGATTCTACTGGGCCTGCAATGTGGAGGTGCTGCTCAAAAGCCTGCACGGTTTTTCGAACTACGGAACGCATATAGCCAGCCTGCCGCCATTCACGGGTCCCACAACCTTCATTTGTGGCACCCATTCAACCTATATGGAGTAGTTATCTTTAGTTTAACAAATGCTTAACAATAGTACATGTCTCCGTCTCCGTCTCCTTGTTTTTTATTTTAGTCCCAGCGATTGGCCTCAGATACTGAAATTCTTTCCCAATGCCACGCAGCATTGGCTGGAGACGGGTCACTTGGTGCATCTGGAGGAGCCGCATAAGTTTATACAGATCGTGACGGAGTTTTTAAATAAGCCCTAAAATGCTTCGCCAGACAGTCTCCTCTTAACTGTCGCAATTCTCATGCGTTCACAAACCAGAGCGAGATGGCATATCAATAATGCATGTAGATATATATATATATAGCGCTGAGTTAGTTGAACAAGTTGCAAAACCAAATAATAAAGTCGAATACATTTCAAATGTAAATTTAATTCTCGTTCTCGTTTTTGGAATTTATATAGTAAAGACGGCATTTAAAAAATCTCAACACATTCGTACACAAAAAGACAAACAAACAATAAAAAAAGGTAATACATAAAAAAAGTTACTTAAATAAATTCAGCATGCGGCATACAAAAACGCTGCATGATCGTGTATATATATACATATATATATATATATATATGTGGGTATAATATGTATGTGGCTGGCTTAAAGTACAACATAATAAATAAAATACAAATAAGTTTGGGGGAGCATTGAGGATGCAGAAGGGCAAATCACATTTAACTTACAAATTAAATCGATTTTTTCAAATAAAATATTTCTTTTTGTTTTGTTTTTGTTTAACACTTCTTATAAATGAACACAGTTTGCGTGCGTGTGTGTGTGTGTGTGTGTGTGAGTGTGTGTATATGCTTATGGAGGTGTTGTATGTGTGTGTTTATTATAATAAATACATTAAACAGGAATGGTGGGTAAAACATTGTGCTAAGGCTAAATGGTTTTTTTTTTCTTTAGTTTTCATAAATTTGTGGCTTGCTTTGGTTTTCGTGTTGTGTGTGTGTGTGTGTGTGTGTGTGTGAGTGTGTGTGAGTCAGCAACGTAGTTTTGTTAGTTTAGTTGTTTGTTCTAGGTTTTAGATTTAGTTAACAGCTGCATCAATTCTTTAGCTCTCATCCCCGTTGGGCGATTAGACAATTATCCCCCCGTCGTAGGCGTAGTCCGCCTTGTTGTGCATGACGAGTCGGTTTTCCACAAAGTAAAAGCTGTCCGAGCGCGTCTCAAAGGGACTCGATATCATTTCAGCAACTGCAAGACGAGGAAAAAAACAAACGAAATTAATAAGCTGTGACCTAGTTCAGTACAGTGTGTATTCATTATGATAAACCCTTTTATTCAACTCTCCACTGCCTGAACTTTATTTTAAATGGTTTTTTGTTTTTGTTTAATTTGGTGCGGATGTATTTGCGGTTTCAACAAGTTCACCCTTTGCAAACCTTTTAAAGCCCATCAAACCTCATTTATTCATTAACATCCACAAGTCTATAAATGTATTCTTTTCATAGTTCTCCAGTTATTAATAACTTTTTAAATAATTAAATACAACAAATGTTCAACAACCATAAAATGATTAGAAACCACAATTCTTCTGCTGTTCACAGCACAACTATTGACATGCATCACAGATAAACTGTATAAACTTATTTATCGCACTTATAGAAAGGCGGTTCATCAACTCGAGTGCACACTGTACCCACTTACGCAAGTGTATGCCCAAATTTGCATTTGCTCAATGTCCTTGACCTGCAACTGGCAACTGCAAATCCATTTGCCAGTTTTTTTTTTTTTTGTTTTTGTGTGTGATGCAGATTTGTTTGAAAACTTACCCAGGTCTGGTGGAAGATTAGGAAACTCGTAAATGTGCTCGCACGTATTCTTGGAAAATGGAATGCAATATCCGAACTCAAAGTCGAATGTTTTTAGCAAGCGATCGCGGAAAAAATGACGCTCAATCATCCGAAAATTATTCACTGGCTGGCTGCCCACAGTGAACTCCACCCTGTTGGCGAAAACCATAAAGGAGATGGATTCATTTCATAATTAATAATAGTACAGATCTTATTGTGGCACAGTGAACACTCTCGCAATGTAGCAGGCTTTGTTGTGAGTATAAAGAAAAAAATATTGATATATTCAAGCATTAACAGAGAACATTCAACTAAAGTTTTTATAAATAATACATCGAAAATAAGAATTTAGGAATTGAATGATTCTTGTTGGATCAATTAGCGAGAGAGCATTGTGTGTGATGTGTGTTCATTTGGGAATCAGCTTACGTGGCGCCCACTGTTTTGAGATTGAGAAACGCTGGGGTGAACTGATAGCGGACATAGCGTCCGGCATTGGGATCGGCAGTGTCATCGAGCGACAGATCCTCGGCAGCGGCCAGCATGGTCTCCTCGATGGACAGCCCATCGGGATACTGCTCGCTGGGCGGCTTGGCAATCTCAAAGAGGACGGCACCGCTCTCCAGGTCGCGTATCTTGAACCGTGTAAAGTCAATTTCGAACACATTGGCGTTCGCCGAGCAGAGATAATCGTCGGTTATTTTCGTCAGATGCAGCACATCCTCCGGCGTCACATTCGATTCCTCTTTGCCTCGCTTCCCATCGCCGCCGGCGGCGACACTTGCCCCAGTTGCAGCTGCACTGCTCGACTCGCTACTGCTGCTGCCCGCTGCACCAGATACGGTTGTGGATGAGGAGGCGCTGGAGGTGGCGGAAGACGATTGCACCGGATTCAATTGCTTGCCAACGACGCTCATTGCTGCCGTTCTGCTGCGGGGTGGGAGGGGGGAAAGGTGTCTACTGTGCCCACCTGCGTCTCAGGCTGAAAATAGAAGTTGTGTAAAATGTACATTAATTTCATAAATAATAATATCAATTCAATTTGCATTCATTTGACTCGCAACTAACCGAAACATCTATTCAAAGTTGTCATAACAAGAAATCCACCAAAAAAAAAGAACGCGACCCAATTTCTGGAAAACGCTGCCTTTGTTTGTATTTGTTTTTCCGCCTGTCTTCTGCAAATGTGTGTGTGTGTGTGTGTTGTGTGTGTGTGTGTGTGTTGTGCGTGTTTTTGCCTTTGTTGTTGTTTTGTATAATTCCTTCTAGCAGCAGCTGCCCTGCTATTGTTATTGTTATTACTGTTGGTTGTTTTTATTGCTGCTGCTGCCTCCTGCACTAGTTTAGCACCTGACTATGGCAAAATGCAACAAAAAGTTATTTATATTGTTGACATTTTGTGTTTGGTTGAGTATTCAAAGTAAATCAACTCGTTCACACACACACACGCACACACTAACATCGACGACACTGTGTGGAAAATTGGCAACTTATCGATACTAAATAGAAAATATGCAGACGATTGCTATCGATACAGCAAGTGGCTGCGTTTATCTTGCTCAATTTTGCGTTCAGGCTCACTCATTTGACGCTGTGTGTGCGCTGGGGTGTACACACTGGCGCGAGATTTGAAACTGTCGAATTTGTTGCTAGCTTTTATCTTAAACATGCGACTATAACTATATAATTTAATAACCCTGAACAGTTTGATCAGCAATATTACGTCCAGTCATTTGCCTGATTCAGTATTATCGTATCTTAGAAGTACATACGAGTTGGATAACTTGACAAATGACACTTAAACTGGTTGAATAAATGCAAAACAAAAGGGGAAAGGGCACTTTTTTGGAAACAGAAATAATGTAAATTACTAGTTATATCCTTGCAGACGGTATTATGATGTTGATTTCAAGTTAAGTAAGCCATAAAGTAGATATATGTACGAATTACTGAAGTATATAGCACCCAAAGGAAAAATTTATCGAGAAATGAGTTTTTGTATGAACTACTTTTTAGTACAACTTAATAACCTAACCGAACTTAACTGTTATCCGTGTAGGTTATTTCTAATTTTTAGTGAAACTTAGCTGCTTACAAGCAGTTTGACTCCGGTCTACAAGGGTATGAAACCGGCTTCTTTCCTGTTAAGCTTATTTGTGGCGAAAAACAAGATTTGCCTTACTAACCGAAAGGTGGCAACACTGGCTAAGGGCGCCACTGCCTTGATGCCTCCTGGCTGCAGTTGATCAATCCGATTGGTCTGCTGACCATCGAACTGCAAGTGCTATGTGTGTGTGTTGTGTGTGTGTGTGTGTGTGTTTTTTAAGGGTACTACTTACCATTGTTGCTGCTGTTGTTGTTGTTGTTGCTGTTGGTCTTAAGTGGGTATTTTAATATTCGCAGCAAGGCAACAGTATTGGGTTTCAGACCACATCATGATGCACTTATGCCGCGTCCTACGCCCCGCTCCTTAGCCGCACGCCCGTCCCTTTTCTTTTCTCTCTTGTGTTTTTTTTTCTTCTTTTCAGTTGTTTCTCTTTTTTTGTTTTTTTTTTTTTGTTTTTTTGGCGTCCACGTTTCCTGTATGTTTGCTCGCCTGCTGTGTGTGTGCGTGTGTGTGTGTGTGTAAGTGAGAACGTGTTCATGCTCACTTCTATCTTTAGTACAGTTGACTGTGACTGCTGTCCGAAAGGGCGACCCGATTCCGATTCCAATTCCGAGCGACTCGACTCGACTCGACTCGACTCGACTCGACTCGACTTGCATCGACTCGACTTTTTCCATCGTTTGTTGTATACGCTATCCTGAAAGGGTTAACCGCATTTGAATCACAGCTGTGACGGCCAGTTCCTTGCGGTTGCACTGGCTCTCAGTTCGGGGCTTCTTCAAAAGCAGGAAGCACTTAAATACAAACTTAAAAAATACATAAATAATTGCTACAAACTAATTGCTCACTTTGAAAAGTGTAAGTGTTGTAAAACTTGGTGATATTCTGCTCTTAACGAAACCAGAATTACATCAAGAAAGTAGAAGCATCTTAGGCATGCCGAAGATTTTAGTATTATTATAATTTATATTTAGAACTGAATGATCCACATTTGTATATTAATATTGTATCTCTATCGCACAACTTATGGCAGCTATATAATATAGTATCCCGATCTGACGGAATGCGATCTGTGCACTACATTTAGTAGGTGAGAATGGCTCTATCGACTCGGATTATAGTGCTGATCAAGAATACATATCAGAAACGTTACCTTCAACGCCTTACAAGCTCCAATAGATTATTATACACAACAAAATAAAGTTTATTTTCAGTTTCGAATATAGTTTCAAAAATTAGATTCATTATATTCAAATATTCGTGAAAGCAGGGTATTTGGGGAAATACCAAATACTTCGAAGAATGATTCCAGTTTGGCTCGCAATATTTAGGGGCTTTTCAGCGCTTTACGGTTTCCTCATTGCAAATGGGGCGGAACTGAAGCTAAATTTCAAATCCAAATCGTCATATATCTTGGCTAAAGTATCAAGTTAAGTGTTAGTTAAATACAAAGTATCCGGGGAAGTTCGAGCAGTCCGAGAAGTCCGAGCATATTCTTTCAATCATTCGTAGATTAAACAAAGTAGTCTGTTGTTGTCTGGGGAAGTACCCTGAAACATATTACTTCAAGTGACCTCTAACAAAATGATATATAAAACAAATGCTCGCCTTTGACTGCAAATAAAATAAATCATAAACATTGTTTGGGAACAGAGCTGAAAATGATTGAAAATGCTTTTTTAACTGCCTGCTGAGGTTGTATGTGAATTATTGATCATTTCTTATTTAGAATGGTTCAGTTTAATATATAAGAAATATGCATTATAATTTATTATGTGCATTAATATATATTATAATATAATAATATAAATATAAAGTCAGTCAATTGTTCGTTTTTGTTGCGACCTTAAAGTGAACATATTTTGCCAATTGAAAAGCGATGCAGTCAACATTACGCAGAGCAGGGGCATCTCAAGACAAGATTCTGAACTGTTTGGGAGCAATTCTGCAATGCCCGCTGCGCACTCAATGTGCTCGGCGGGGAGATTGCCCTATTCCCAGGCATCAGGAGCGATGAGGTTGGCCCAAGTGTCATGGTCATTGGCCTGGAGCTAGGATCATTGGCGTTGGCATTGACAACGACGTCTCCAAGATATTCAAGAAGGTTCCAACCAAGCAGAAACTCATAATCAACAGCAGAGAAAGGAGCAGATCCAGTCTGATACAGTGTTGGTCAGCGCGTGAGGAGGCTCTCGGCCTGAAGGCGGTGTGCATTGCGAAGGAGGATCGCTTATGGCATTGCCGATTGCTTTAATGCTCCAATCTTGGCGCACTTGGCAGAGGATGAGATTCTGATCAGCACTCGGAAAAACAACCAATTTCTTCGTCAAAACAATTCGATAAAATAAGCAAACGAATTCTGAATATGCAACTGCAGCGAAACATCTCTGATCAATATATAAATTGCAATACACTGAAAAAAGATTATAAAAAAAAAGTGCCTATGAATAATATAAATTTTCCCAATTCTGTGGACGAGTTATGCGAAGAGCAGATTCTTGTTTATTTGGTTTATTTGACAATTTAAGAACTGAAACGAGGCTGTTTTTTTGGTTATTTTGACCTTTGTCCAAATTGAAATTATTCTTTATTAAATTAAATTTAGCATAAATGAGATATTTATGTAAATGACAAGGAAGAAGAAAGTACACAAAAAATTCTCAGAACTATTATTTGGTTGGGTTCAATATAGCTTTGATTTAAGCTGCACATCAAAGTTGCCTCCACAGTTGATTAGCCGTTTCGCTGGCCTTTTGTCTATGCTGAAAAAATAAAATAAATAACATATAAAAATAGTAATCGTATATAGTGCAAGGTATATAGTATATAGCATATGGTATATGGTATATGGTATATGGTATATGGTATCTGCTGGTTTATATGTGTGCCACACCAATAGGCAGTCGGAAGAATGCATGTGGCTAGGGATTCGATTTAAAACTTGGACACAGCATGTCTCTGTGGAGGTGGTGGCCGGTCAGGGGGGGAGGGGACTGTGTGAGGTGTGTGTGTGTGTGTGTGTGTGTGTGTGAGCAAACAGCCACGCATCTGGAACGTTAGTTAGTTAGCTATTTGAAAGTGAACTATGGCAATGGCGACAACATAGGAACCCCCTCCCACCTCCCACCTCATAGCCCCCCTTCCATCGCTACCCCTCCAGTTGCTGTTCCTGCACTCAAGTGGCCCATGTGCAATACATGTGCATATATGCATGTGTGTGTGTGTGTGTGTGTGTGCGAATGCCAGTTGTTGTTTGTGTATTGGTGGCCAGTGTAGGGTATCAGAAACAAACAAACAAACAAACAACAACACAAACGACAACAACACAAATCGTGGGCGATAAAATTCGTACTCGAGTCGCAGCGCGTCGTCAACCCAAAACAAGCAGGCCCAGTTTTTGCCAAGGGCGTCACAAAAGGGGGGTTCATCGTTGTCACATATCCAACAATTGCCACGGCTTCGAAAGTGATTTTCGATTTATTTAATTTGATTTTGTTGACAAATATGTTTAATAAACTCGTTGATCATCATATCAATCATGTTTTCGTTTTAATAAATTTGTGTGAGTTTTGGCAATGGTTGAAGCACTTAAACACAACTCGACTAGCAAATACCCTGCACCCAGCTGTTTATTATCTATTTTAAGTCGATTAAAACACTTCTTGTTCTATTGTAAAATTTGGCAAGCCCATTTGCAAGTGCACCCATTGGGAGAATACACCTTTGACTAAAACTTAACTTTGATGACATTTTCATAGTTGATTAATAATGTATCAAGGCATACACATAGCCTTAAGTTGGGGCTTTATTGTTATCGATTTGTATCGATATTATCGATAAAATAAAAGAAAGTTTATCTTATGTTCCAACTTTTATTGTCGCCAAGATCCAAGGCTCTTCATGCCGATCGAGAATATAGAATCTGCTTTATGGGATCGGAGAATTTTACTGCTGCCTCTTCCATACTTTTGCACAACTTGCGTTTGCCCTTTTTAACAGTTTCAGGGTTTTAGCTCAAAATTAGATGGGGCAAAATAGGAGCAGCAAACATGAGTTGAGGCAAAACCTGGTTTCACGAATCGCATCCAAAGGTGAAGCAATTCATTTCGAAATGTTTTGTTGGTTTTCCCTCGTATTTGAATACAATTTATCCAATAGCAATGTGTGTGTGCCTGTGTGTGTGTGTGTGTGTGTGTGTGCATATAGATCGCACTGCCCCCCATTGAGCACGCCACTGTTGTTGCTGCTACCTAGCCCCCCGCTCCCCCCTTCCTGGCTGGCGATGACGTTATGTGACGGCTGTGCGCGCCGAATGGTCTGGCAATGCAAGTCGCTGTCGTTGTTGTTGTTGCTGCTGTTACTGCTGTTGCTGCTGTTGTTGTCGGTGTCCGCAGCACTGTCCCCCATCCACATGTGCCTGAGTATGCACATATGTGTACGTGTGTGTGTGTGTGTGTGTGTGTGTGTGTGTGTATTCATTATGTATTGTAACACCTACCAAGCTGCCGCACAACACGTTGCCAGCGCCAAGAACAACAACAGTAACAACAACAACAACAACAGCAAAGTAAAGAATATAATCTAAATGGAATTCTGCTTCGCTTTTGCTTTGCTTCGCTTTTGCTTTGCTTTGCTTTGCTTTTGCTTTGGTTTTGGCTTTTGCTTTGGCCTCGCGCTTTGCTTTTGCTTCTGCTTCTGCTTCTGCTTGAGAGCGATTTCTCAACAAGATATACGACGAGAAGCGCAGCGCACTCTGCCAACTGCGACGCGAACAGCGACGCAAACGGCTTGGAGTACAACGCCAACGTCATCGTCATCGCCACAGCCATCGCCATCGCCAACGCCATTGCCCATTACCTTTCACGCTCGCACTCGCACCCGCACCCGCACTCTCCATCTGTGCACAGTCTCTCTCTCTCTCACTCTCTCTCTCTATCTCCCCCTGCACCGCACCGACCCGCAGCGATGCCCTCGTTTTTCGGCTTGTGCTCTTTGTCGCTGTTGTTGTTCTTGCTGTGTGTCGATTTTTGTGGCGACAGACTGTCTGGCTCGACGCTGCCGACTCGGCCTGGGCTGACTGGCCTGGCCTGGCCTGGCCTGGCCTGGCCTGGTATCGCCGCACGTTTGTGTTTGCCTTTAGATGGCAACTCTGTGCCTGTGTTTGTGTGTCTGTATGTACATTTGTCTCCCTCTCTGTGTGTGTGTGAGTGTGTGTGTGTGTGTGTGCATGAACTTTCATACGTTTGCCAGGGCACAAATGTTATTCTTGTTGTGGTTTTTGTTGTTGTTGCGTGCTGATATGGATTCTCTGTGCATTTTAGGTATCCCAACGACGCCACATACATGTGTGCACATACATACACACAATGCATAAGCAGCGACTGCAAGGCATACACACACACACACACACACACACACACACTCACATGTAAATATTTACTTTGAATGAAATGCCCAAAGCTGCAGCGAAACTTCCAAGTCGAAGCCAAAATGCTTCACACACACGCACACATTTAAACAGACATACACACACATATATAAACACACGCACACATACATCTTGTGTACATACAAATGTCAATCTGTCTGTCTGGCTGTCTGGCTGTCCAAGTCCAGGTCTATTTGTATGCACTTCCAATCCATGGAGTACAAGCCAAATGCAAACATGGCATAAATACAAAATGTTTATGTATGCACACATAATATGCACAAATATGCACAAATATGTACATATATGCATATACATACATACATATGCAAACACGCATACATCATGTAGAATTTAGACTTGGATTTTTCCCAATTTCCCCCATCTAAACTGATTTCTTGATGTTTGTAAAATGATGTTACCATGGTATATATACATATATATATATAAATATATTATATATATATATATATATATTTCTCTATTGTTCTTATTGTTTACTAAAAATTTAAATTCATTTCATCATTTTAAAAATTGCATATTTCTCAATATAAAATATTCCTGCGTGAAATCAACAAGTCAAAAATTTATTTATGCGGATGAAGCTACAACTGCGAAGTAGTCCTGAAGTTGTTTATTAAATAAAATCTATTTTAAACAAAAAGTGCCCTGGTTTCATGGCTAATTATATTAAGTAAATACAACATTAAGTTTGTGCAAAAGAAAAAATAAACAGTTTATTAAAAAATATCATTTTTATTTACTGATCACAAAACACTGTTGGAACAACCCGAATCTGAATTGAGTTTCGTTTTGAGTTGGTTGGTTGAGTTTTGACCATTTATTGGGGCATGTTAACTTAATTTTAATCAACAAATCAATTTAATCTCGAAATAAATCGCTTAAATCTATAAGAGATTAATCCGATAAATCGAATTTCAATGAGTTTTTAATATGCAGCATCCGAACTAAAGGCTAAACTCAGATTCAGATAATAAACCTCCAGCATCTGTTAGTTGTCAAGTGCGTTTTACATTTGTAGTATCCAAAGTAGGGGATAAGACCAGAGCTGACCAAAGTTAAACTGATTCTGTTGAATTAGTTTCCAAATATTCAATATATGAGCCCAGATCAAAATAAATCAGCAGAGATCTGGATGAGTTTTAAATGTGTAGAATCTTAACTAGAGGATAAACCCAGATTTAGATAATACACAACCTATAAATGGATTGGGCTCCGTTAGTTAGTTAAATGTTGACCCAAATCAATGGAGTTCTGAATCAGTTTTAAAAGTGCAGTTTCCAGACTAGTGGATAGGCCCAGATCAATATAGTTATATGGTTCTTGGAGTTGTGCTTGATTTTGAATGTGTTGCAAATGGTAGCTCTGCCTTCAAAGGGGGCCACAATTTGAATTTGTACGCTGAAGAAAGCGAGTTATCATTGAATATGTCATATATATACATATATATATATATAATATCCAATATCCAACTAAAGCGATGCGACAACTGAGTGCCAGTTGTTGGCGGCGGGACGAGGAGCCTAACGATTTTGTATTCAAGAAGGGAACGCATCAAATGTCAGATGCTTATCGCTAATCTTTGGCACTTCTTTGGCAATCGATGTCGCAGTTGTTGTCGCAGTTGTTGTTGTTGTTGTTGGTCATAAGCCGATATGGATGCGATATAACGCCTTTGAGCGGAACCCAGTGTCTAATTTATGGCAATGGTTATTGCATTGGAGGCGCACTCGACTCGCTTCGATTTATGCTGCATGCCACTAATTAGTATTTCGGGTGCGTTGCCTTTGACACTATTCTCTCTCTCTCTGTCTGTCTGTCTCTCTCTCTCTCTGTCTGTGTCTCGCTGAGCGATTTATGGACAGCTGTGTCTATTGGCTACCGTTTGCGATCGCATACGATACGATTCCACAGTCAACACAAATTCCAAAATAAAATACAAATCAGAAAAACCTTAGACAATGTTTGATTTTATCATATTTATGTTGTACACTTTACAGCAGGGCATTTCGCCATTGTCATGCATTATGTGACGCGAGAAGAGATGTTCTCTTTGCTGCCACAAATTATGTGTTTATTCCCGATCAGCATCAATTGCCAAAGTTAAGTTTTTAAACTATCCAAATAGAAGTGAATTGCTGCAGTCAGTAAATATATCAGTGTTGAACGGATCTGAACACCATATCATATCTGATCTGATCACTATATATATAGCTCTTTTACCTACTCAAAGATTTGTAACAACAACAATTAAAGTCATAATTTGATTGCTATTCGCCGTTGATATTAATCAAATCCGAATACCGAAGAAGGGCATTCAATGTTCGTTGCAATTGTGTTGAGTGTTGAGTGTTGAGTGTTTCGAGTTGTGTTTTGTATATGCCACACGCGTTTTGCGGGGCATGAAACATGGCAGGTGTACCTAATGGGGCATACTTGGTTTATACATTGAAACCTTAATGAAATTATGGACACCTGTGCGCTGATACAGTCGGCAGTCAACGCCTGTCTGCCCATTTAGCCATGTATGAGTATATTTAAATATTCATTCAATCAATCGATGCATTCATCGATTTACCCACGTACTCACCTGTCTCGGATTCTTTGCATTTTCCCGTACTGCATACCGGATATGGAACCATCCATCATATTCGACTGTCGTCGGGCTTTCAAGGGGCAGACTACGTGCAACTGCCTCGATTCCCACTCAATATTCGGGAATCTTTCCACTTGTCTTTTTTCCCTTTAAAGGTATTTTTCTTTTCTTTCGTAAACTCTTTTTATTAGCCCCAAAGGTATGCTATGTAAAAGTTAAGTTAATTTAACTAACGCAGCGCAGTTAAGCAGTAAAAACAATTAACAATTTATGTGATAATTAAAGTAATTCTGCCTGTTGTCTGTCTACAGATTATATATTATGAAATATACTAAGCTGATCGTGTCGGGTTGAATAAATGCTCAAGTTATATCGACTGCCAAATTTCTTTATTATTGATCACAAATTGAATACAAATATTATACAAATATTTCTCTATATAAAAAATATACAAATCTTGTCAATGTTATTTTCATGTTGATCCAATCCAGTATTGGTTTTGAGGATTCCTACTCAGATTCTAACAGTTTATTGCTCTATTTGCTCTATTTTAGTCTATGATCTGCTGTCTGGAGCAAGATGAGTTTTCCCAGTCCCTTTCTCTACATATATATTAAAAACTTACATCGATTATAAAATTGATATTTGGTTTTACTCTTAAGTCAATCTTGATTTCATATCTTTTACTGCCCTGTACAATTTTGAATGTTCTTGAAGCCTGTCTAATCTAATAATGCACTTTAATTGATCATTTTTCTAAGTTTATGAAATTTTACGTATTTATTTTTGGAAATGTTTTTAATGTTTACAGATGGGTTACAATACTTTGATATGTTGCAAATTAAATGAATTTCATCTGCTGCAACAATCAGTTATAATCACTTTATGGCCAAGACTAATTCCAGAGAATTTAGTTGATTTCGTCGATCTAATGATCTTTCCTTTGGCGGCGGGCCGTACCAAGGTCCTGCCGAACCTTTCCGCAACTGACCATTCCAACTGGCAAGTGTATAGATGATGAGACCTATGATAAATGGATGCCTTTCAATTGTTTGGCAGACAAGTCTCCCACGCGCCCGCGTCCACGTCCAACGCCAACTGCTACTCCGACTTGGGACCGCACACAAGCACTGAGAGGTAGTCCGATGTAAACGGATCGCAACTGATCGAAACGAATCGGAATGATGATTACATTAATTAAAATGCAAGTGTCGATCGGATCGTCAGATCGGGCAGTGTATTGTTTTCAAACGGGGTGTGGCTTGGGGGGAGGGAAGGGGAGGGACCAACGAGAGGAGTACCGATGGTGGACAGGTAGTGGCAGCACTTGCGGCATGCAACTTTATGGGCGGATTATAAATGCAAGCCAAGTTCTTTACAGCCACAGTTTTATGAAACCGTCAAAATGTGGATTACGCTAATATTGAGCCGTAATAAAAACAATAATAAAAAGAAATGCGGCGAGTGTTGCATGTCTGATTGGTTTTTCCCACGATTACAATTAGTGGTACGGGCAGGCAGGCGGGCAACGAGGCAGCCAGACAACCAGGCAACCAGGCAACCGATTCACCAATCTACCTTCACCTCCTCCTCAGCCGGGCAACCCGCCCCTTGGTCCGCGCCCCGCGCAAAGTGCGGAACTGAAGGAACTGAAACCAAACAACGGCAGACCAAACAGGCAAATGCTCCGACGGATTGTGCACTAAGTTGCTTAATCCGACGGGAAATCCAAAACAAATGCCGCCGGATGGTGTCGGATCTCTCGGTGTCTCTCTCTCTCTCCCTCTCTCTGTGTGTGTGTGTGTGTCGCGTAGTGTTATTGAACTGACTCGGACTCCTGGCTCGAGCCCAGGTCGTTGTTTGAGCAACGATTCGTGCCTGATTTTCGGGCACCTAAGCCAAAATTAGAAGGCAGAGTGGCAGAGAGGCACAATGCGGATTGCGGTCTTTGGTCTTCGGGGATGATGAGAGCACAGCACATGTGTTCCTGGCCAAGCGGGAAAGCCCCATTTTAAAGCTGGCCAGTGAACAGAGACACCATGCACCAGGCACCCGGCACCAGGCACCAAAGACACATGTTTAGGCCATTTGTCGGGCCATTTGCATATGGCACAGGTTGAGCAACTTCACCAGAATCCTTGGCCTGCCCAAAAACCAATCGCAGTTAATAATTAAACTGCTAAATAGTTGTGAAAAATGCAATTTACATCAGGGTCAACAAAATTAACAGCTTATCTCAATTTGAATGTGTTTTTCTCTGCGATTATCAGTTTGTAGTCGTTTTGACTCGATTCAAACTGCGGGCAAAGTTGAGATTTCAATATCAATTTTTTATACATATATTTATATATGTATATATATATATATATATATAAATATATAGGTAGCAAACAAATGTAAATATTCAAGTCTTCTAACTGCATAAATCGTAAAAAAAAAGAAATCGAAATTTTGTTGCTTTTTTATTTTTAAGGAATATTTTTTCAGCTTACTGCGCTTCTTCAAAATATCGTTCGAATTAAATCAGTTTCGTAATTGTTACTCAAATATAAATTATTTATATATATAAATATATTTTTACAGGTCTTAAGTGTATATATATATATATATATATATATATATATATATATATATATACATATAGAAAATAATTCGCATCACGCGAATTTCATTTTCCAATGAAATGTTGGCGGATTTGTTTTTTGGGGTCGACGTTGCAAAATGAAAATAAATAAAAAAAAGTCGAGTAAATACAAAATATGATAATGCGTCAAAATATGCATTTTTGGCCACCCACTCATGGGTCTGAAAGTGACTTACAAACTTGAATAAAACACATTTTTCGGCAGTTTTCATTTACTGCTGACCAATGCCAAAGTGGCCCAAAATGCATAGTTACAACGCCATGCGCTCAAAATGTAATGAAAATGCCGACTTGGGGGCGTATATATATATATATATATATATATATATATAGTATATATATGTGGTATATTTACAATATTGAAAATTATGTTGACTGGACAGAATTGCAGTTATTGCGGATGTTTGCTGACATAAAACTAAAAACGCATCGAGAGCAACAGCAATAAAATATTATATTGGGAGACTGATCGGAGACATATATATATATATACATATATATATATATATATATATATATATTTATATATACATATTTAAATTGTAGAAAGCAGTAATACATACAAATATGGTAAATCTATACAAAAATGCAATTTAAGTAACAGTTTTGGAGGTGCTTAAACCAAACAATCTCCCCAAAAATATTCCATTATAAAATAATATTTAAATAAAAACTAACAAAATATTTGTAAACAATAAACGCAAATTTAAATTATGCAAATTAAGCATATTTCTTTGAACTTAGAAAAACCATTATGTATAATCATATTTTCGAAATGTCAGAGTTCAAACATTTAAACATCAGCTTGGCTGATATTCCAGAACACGACAGACCCGAATCAAGTTCCTAATCTATAATTATGTATTTAAAAGATTAAATATTCAATTTTCGAACTCAGTCAGATGCCATAATTTCAGTTAATGCGTTAATTAGTTTAAATTAAATTGGAAATTGAACTGATTTAAAAACACACAATTGGATCATTAAACACTTCAATGATTGGCTGTATGAATGACAGTATTATCTGTAAAATCGAATATATATATAAATATATATATATATATACATATATGTTTATTCTATAATAGTGTTTGGAACTTAAAGGTCACAAAGAAGGGAAACTTTGGATTATCAGTAGGAATAATGACATCATCATCTGCTCTGAAAACTAGAAACGGATCAGCTTAGAAATTGAAAATGGCTGATTATGGAAATTAATGATTAAATTTAAAGATTCTACTCGGGCAAACTTTGGTTAATCGATTTACATTTGCACCGATGATGTCATTTACTCAAATGAAATGAAATTTTTGAAATTCTAAAATATTATTTTCGATTTTCTGTGTTTGTGAAGAGTTCAAACCACTCCAAACCGATGTTCAGCAAATATTTCTGGCTTCAACAAATTAACAAATAACAAATTACTTCCAAATCTTTTTTTCCAATTCTGAAATAGAGTTTTTGAAAATCCCGAAAAACGTATATATTATTTGAGCCTGTATTTGATACTCCTCATTCTACAAGCGTTTTTTGATATTCCATTTGGAATCACTTTTGAGCAGAGAATTTTCGAAAACCTCCAGAAATTAAATTAAAGATTTTATAAAATCACAAATTTGGAACAGAAAGAACCAACTTTAATGCTATATATCTGCCTGCCTATAGTTAATTGTGAACAATTTGTGTATATGGCGAAAAAAGATAATAAAATATTCTTTGCTGTCACAGATCGCACTAAAACACACACACACAGATAGCATATGGTATATATATATATATATATACATATATATATATATATGTGTGTGTGTGTGTGTGTGTGTGGCGCATATAGCCAATTGTTGGTTGTGGAATTTTGGAGCTAGCGACTCAGGAACAGATCGGAGGGTCTGAGCAGGGAGGGGGTAAAGCAGTGCGCAAAGGCTTCTGCGTAAACTGCAAAAAAATATAAATAAATAAAAAAAAGAAGAAAAATGAGGAAAAAAAGCAACGCGCAAAAAGAGAAAAACTCATTTAAAAAGTGCAGTCCAGGCAGAGACGGGGCGGCAGGTCAGCTGCAGCCAGCGACAGCAGCTGAGGCTGAGACTGAGGCTGAGGCTGAGGCAGCGAACGAGCGTTGGTAGGCAATGGGTTAGGGCGATGATAATGTCAGCGTCGGCGGGGGGGCGCAGCGTGTGAAATGTGATTTGACGACTGCGCCGACGACGACGACGACGATGGCAACGGCAACGGCAACGAATGCGGCAGCGGCAGCGGCGACAACCAGCGACGACAGTATGTCTGGCGTAGCATGAACTGGCGACATTCTGTCTGCGCCGATCGAGTGCGCTGTTGCCGCACTTCACCGAAGCAGAGCACTCAGCACGCTATGCTGTGAGCGCTATGAGCATGAGCACAACTACAACCAAGCATATATATGTGTGTTTGGGTCTGTGTGTGTGTGTATGCCAGCAGTACCTGTGTCGCTATCTCTCTCTCTTTGAGCGAATGAATGAACGAAAGACCCACACTCCAATACACACACACACACACACACACACTCAGTAAGCGAGCGCAGACAGAGCGACGACGATAAATGAATTTGGAATGAATGCTTGGCTCGCGAGCAACGCCAGTGAGCGAAGAATTCATTCTGTGTTCATTCTCACACATACCAACACCCACACGCATATTCACACACACACACACAGACGTAGTAGACAACTACTTTTGGCGCTTGTTCATATTGTCGTCGCTGCCCACGTTCGCGTTCGCTGTCGCTATTGCTGTTGCTGTTGCTCTTGTTGCCTGACTCTGTCCCACTCGTTCACCTCAACGTTTGTCACTTGTTCTGCGCCCGCTCCCATAGGCATATGTATGTATTTGTGTTTGTTTGTATGTGTACATAATATTTATGTGTGCGTGTGTGTAATGTGTGCTGCCCCACACCAAAGGGGCAGATACGAAACGTGTGAATACAAAAATAAATTAAATAACATTAGCTTGAGGTACACCTTGCCGGATCGCCACTGTGTGCGGGACAGCAGCTTCCTGCGCCGGCGTTGCGGCTAACGCAGACGTTGAGGCGCCGATAGTATCAGCCATACAAAAGCTCTTGCCCACATAGTAAACGTGGCAAAAGCTTGCCCTTCAAAAGCTCACTTCGAATACGGGGATCATCAATACATATATATCGAGGATGATTATCAACAAAAGCTCAACGCTTCGAGCTTTCCAAGGCAACGGCGCACTACTCATTTAATTACGAACGCAACACCCCCACCCCCCTCCCCACCCCTCTCCACCCATTACCACACAACCCAGCAAAAGCCTGCTCCGCTGCTTACCGTGCGCGCAGCAGCTATTTACAACGGAATTTCACACCAGAGGTGTTCGCTTATTTTAACGCGAAATGCGCATAGCATCATCAGGGGACCCAAAAAAAGAAAGAACCAACAAAACGAAAAACACAAAAAAAAAACAAAACAAAATACAGTGATTATCCGCTAATTGAAACGCAAATAAAATAGGGTTCAATAAACGCTTATGTATACATAGTAATCAGAAATGGTCTATGTATTAAATGTAAATTAGAATATTTTTTTTGTATTATATTTTTTTTATTTATATAAGTTGCACTGTTCGAATGACCACTGTAAATGCATACATACAAATAGGCTTGCATGAATGTGTGTGTGTAAGAAACTATTGTGGCGTGGGGCAGGCAGCAAATTGCGCAAGCCAGATTGTTAAGATGAGGGGAGAGGGCGGGGAGAGGGGTTGGACTGAAAGCACAGAGTTTCCTGTGTGCGGCGCATAGCCCCACACAACCTGTTGTAGATCGGTCAGCGCATGGACATTGCCAGGGTTGCATGTGCGCCGCCATGTGCGATACTGCGACCGACTGGTTTTTCTTCTTCTTCTATGTATTGCTGTTGTCGTTGTTGTTGTTGTTGTTGTTGGCGCCAGGGCTGCTATAGAAAATTAGTTAAGCTTCAGCTCTGACTGAACTGGCTGCCGCACTGTCTACCGACGTCTCCCCAATTGAAAATCGACAACAGCGCGCAGCGTTGCAGGCGGAGGCGGCAGCAAAAGCATTAGCAACAGAACCGGCACACACACACACATTGATATTTACGGAGTGGCGCTGAGGGGCAGCTGGCGACGGTAGCGGGGGCAGACAGACGAGTTATTTGCCGCGGTGTAAAAAAAACCTGTTTGTTTAAACAACAATCTTGTACTAAAAATACATGCGCCTCGCACACACACACACACACGCACACACACACGCACGCACACACACACACATGCACGCACACAAAGAGAGCAGCAGCAGCAGCAGCGCAAGAGAGCGCGAGCGAGAGCCAATTCGAGAGAGTAATTTTGAACTCTCTCACAGCAAAAAAAACTGTGTGGCGCTTTAACAGCAGCAGCGGCAGCAGAAGCAGCAGCAATTGTAGGCTGCCAGTGTGTCTGCCAGTGCGCCAGTCGTTGTCGCCCGCCCCTCTCCCCGAAACCCCCCATCCCACTTTCCATGCCACTTGCCATGCCCGTCGCCGCCCCGCTGTGCTGACTGTGTAAACCGCAGCAAAAGCAGCAGCAGCAGCAGCGCCATTGCAGTTTACCCGTTTGCTTGCACGTAGGCGTCCGCTGGTCTGGTCTCAATGTGTGCGTTTGGCTGTGTGTGTGTGTGTGTGTGTCTGTGTGTTGGCGTTGGAGGGCCCCGTTCCCGGGTTGGCAGCTTCTAAACCGACAGTTGTTGTTGCTTTTGTTTTACGTTATTTATGCGCGTTTCGTTCAGTTTCGTTCGATTCATTTCGTTTCAGAAATTGACTCAAATTGACGACGATGGCAACGGTGGCAACGCCGTGTATATCCCCCCCTATCTGCTCCTCACCCCACATAGCTTATGCAGCCAGCTAAAGAATGCTGGGACTGCGACGCAGACGCAGACAGCGACTGCGAAAGAGACAGCGGCGTTTGCTAACTAGCAAAGCGATGCCAGATCGAAACCGAACAACACCTGAAGCTCACTCGACGTGTGTGTGTGTGTGTGTGCGTGTGTGTGTATTGTGGGTACCTGCATGTGGGGAACTGGGAACTGCGGACTGGGAACTGAGCGGCTGATGCTGAAGCTTCGCATGAGCAGCAGCCGCGCATTTAAAAGTCAGTCGAAGCGAAGCGAAACAGCAACAGCAACAGGCACACACAGGATCCAAGAAATTCCAATTCTTGGAAAAGTTAATAAAAGTTTTGCCTTCGCGCGCGTTGCCGCCTTTAACACACACACACACACACACTGATATATATATATATATATATATATATATATTTGTATGGGCAACAGCATTTTTATGCGCCTTCAGCTTCGGCGGCCGAATGTCTGCCTCTGTCTCTGTTGGCCCCTATGCTCCTGCCCTTGCTGCACTGCCGCCCCCCCCTCTGCACACCGTCTCAAGACTGACCACGTTCCTCCTTTAAGGCAGGCCGCTTTCTTTTCCAAGAAGAACTATCCATTAGGCGCCTGAGATCGCCAAACGAACATCAGCCATCAGCAGCAGCAGCAGCAACAGCAACAGCAGCCGCGGCAGGCGCAGCAGCAGAGGGCCCAAGACCGCAGTTCCAGTCTTACCTGGAATTCGCCAAGATCGTGCTGTAAATGAAACGATCGCCAAATGATCCTTTTGGCTCTCAACTCTGCTCCGGACTCTGGTCTCTCCACACTGTGGCTGTCGCTGTCGCTGTGGCTGTTGCTGTGGCTTTGGCTTTGGCGTCTTTGAGGCTTGCCTTCAGTTTTGGGGCAGCTCGGTTTTCAAAAATAATTATGTTGCGGAAATTTCCAGGCATTGAAGGTAACGATCTTTGTTGTTGTTGTTGCTGTTGTTGCTGTTGTTGTTGTTTTTGTTGTTTTTGTTTCTGTTTCAAGCTCCATAAATTGGAACGTCATTTTTGAAATCGAATCTTCTCCAGTTTTTGTTGCAACCCTTCTGTAGAAATCATTCAACATTCAATATATATTTCTGTGTTCATATTCAATCAAATAGGACTTTCATCTGCTGTTGACTGATTACATTTAACTGTTATATATACGATTAACACTTGGCTTATCAGTTTCAAAAAAACTGATGAATTAAAAGCCGAAGCAGCAGCAGCAGCAGCAGCAGCAGCAGCTAAATCTGTGATTCATTTGGAGGAGGAGGCGAAGATCAAAGGTATCCCAAGGCGACTAAGCGATTCCAACGATTAGCCAAAGAATGGTTGATTGCCTAATCTGCTTTCACCTTTCGTTTGAATAATTATGTAACCAAAAGAAATTCAAAAAGAAGAATAGCAAAAAAAAAAAAAAAAAACTTTAACTTTGAGTGGCAATTAAAGTGGGAGAATCTGATGAATCTGATGAATCTCTGTAAATGTTTGCTCGAATACGATGCGATTAGTTTGGAGTCATTCGATGATAACACCTTCGACTGCTGATTGACCGATCGAGCGATCCGTTGCCGATAATCGCGCTCTTTGCGCTGGAACCCTGGAAACAAAGCCTCCGATTTCAATTGGAGCTCAGCGTTATCTCAAAACATGACTGAGGAGGCGGGGCGGTGTTTTGTCTCCACATTCAACTAACTTGCATTTCTTTGTTCTCTGTATTTAAATGTGTGTTGAAGATTGATATATATAATCAATCAATCAATCAATATATATATAATCAATCAAAATATTTAAATATATTTTATTTGGCCGAGTTGGTCTGTGTATCTGTCCATTTCTATTCAATAAATATCTTGTTAAGAACAGTTATGTGTACATATTTTTGTTGCGTTCGATCAGATCACATAGATATAAATCATATAGTTGTCATAGGAACGATCCATCGAAAGTTGAGTTCTTCTATGAACCATTTTTCTTGTTTGATAAGTTAACCGAAACAAACTCAATAAGTACGCGCGTTATGCTCTTAATATATAAATAAAAATGAGATCGAAGCACTATATCATATATATAGCATAGCAACAATCGGTCCAAAGAGGAACAACTCTTTTGTCTGCCTAATTATCGGAACCAAACTCACAAGTTATGCGAATTATTATGTTATTCGAACAAAAATCAGCGAAAAGGGATTATATTGTGTTACTCTCGTATTGCTATTATATTACTATCATTATATATTATATATATTGCTGTTATATAGCAGTCATAGGCACGATCAGAAGACAGATGAGTTATTGTATGACAAATGATTTTGTTTAATGAGATATTCCAACTAAACTCATCAGTTCTATTTATTAATCACACTTTTACCATTTAAGCAGAAGATTATGATGTTCTAACTACCATATACCATATAGCTCCCATAGGTATTATCGCTCGCTTTTCTTTCTATTTTTTCATTTGATTGAAATTTTGTATCTGCAAACGCCTAAAATTGCTGTTCTTATTTGAATTTTGGACAAAGAAATTACAATTACAATTACAATATCGATTACAATGCCAACAAGTATTATATATATATGTGGTATATGTGTCTATATATATAATTCTGTGTGTGTTGTGTGATCGTAAGCCGAAAACGTGATTAAGCCACGTGCAGGCCTCGGGGGAGGCAAAGAAACGCCAACAAAACCAGATACGCATTCAATGGCCAAGTTGGCTTTGTAATATAGTTCGCCTTAGCCATGCTACATGCTTGCAGCTGATTACCAAGCCACTATAACTATATAAACATATATATAAAAATATATATGCATGGATATATACAGATACATAAGTGTGTACATAAATGGTTAATTGAGAAAGGAAATTTCAAATATTGCGTATTCAATTCAAGTGTAAAATAATCAATAAATTAATAAATTAAGTTAATTTAGAAATCCAATATTATTATTATATTACAATCAGTCATTTTTTGGGTTGTTGAGAGCCTTTCCATAGATAGATCCATGTTCCTAATATAAATAAAAGAAGTTGAAAGAACATTTAAATTGCAAATTGGCAACACCTTTCAACCGGAAGTGTTTTAATGATTGTGTAACCACTGTACAAAATCTACACACACACACACACACACACACACACACATGCATACAAACTGAAAATGGATCAGCCAAAAGGAATGTGAACATATATATATATGTATGTATATAAATATATGTATGTATTCCAAGTAGTCTAGATAAAGATACGAGTGAGTTTGTCATAGATATATACAAATATATTTATGTACAGGTGTATGTATATACATATATTTTGATGACAATCTCTGGTGAAATATCGTTGTTCTTTATAATATAATAGTGCTGATCATAGTCCATTTAGCACACTCTTTGTTCGATGTTATCGCCTGATAAGCGCCTCCGAATAACCATAGAAAGTTGACCCAAGTTTTGTTCTAATTGCACACTGCTACTACTTCTTCACTTTAACGATACGTATATTTATATACGTACATATGTTTATATACATTTGTATGTATATATGTATGTAGTTATTACCAGACCACACCTTTGTCACATTAGTCATGCCAATATGCGATTTTGCTATTTGGAAATTCAACCAGAAGACAAGTCCCCAAACAATAAATAAATAATACGTAATTAAAAAAAAATAGTAAATAAATAATAAAGTATTAATAATAATAAATAAATAAGTCCATTATATCTTACAAATATTTCTTATCTTTTAATTCAATTTTAATTTTAAATTTCTTTAGAATACAAAAAAAAAATTATTTGTAATTTAATTAAATATGTTCGACTGACTTTAGTCATTAATAATAAATAAATAAATTTATACATATATATATATATTTTTTTACATATATTTATGTACATAATATAAATATATAAAATATATATATATATATATAAATATATATATATATAAATATAAATATAAATATAAATATAAATATAAATATAAATATAAATATAAATATAAATATAAATATAAATATAAATATAAATATAAATATAAATATAAATATAAATATAAATATAAATATAAATATAAATATAAATATAAATATAAATATAAATATAAATATAAATATAAATATAAATATAAATATAAATATAAATATAAATATAAATATAAATATAAATATAAATATAAATATAAATATAAATATAAATATAAATATAAATATAAATATAAATATAAATATAAATATAAATATAAATATAAATATAAATATAAATATAAATATAAATATAAATATAAATATAAATATAAATATAAATATAAATATAAATATAAATATAAATATAAATATAAATATAAATATAAATATAAATATAAATATAAATATAAATATAAATATAAATATAAATATAAATATAAATATAAATATAAATATAAATATAAATATAAATATAAATATAAATATAAATATAAATATAAATATAAATATAAATATAAATATAAATATAAATATAAATATAAATATAAATATAAATATAAATATAAATATAAATATAAATATAAATATAAATATAAATATAAATATAAATATAAATATAAATATAAATATAAATATAAATATAAATATAAATATAAATATAAATATAAATATAAATATAAATATAAATATAAATATAAATATAAATATAAATATAAATATAAATATAAATATAAATATAAATATAAATATAAATATAAATATAAATATAAATATAAATATAAATATAAATATAAATATAAATATAAATATAAATATAAATATAAATATAAATATAAATATAAATATAAATATAAATATAAATATAAATATAAATATAAATATAAATATAAATATAAATATAAATATAAATATAAATATAAATATAAATATAAATATAAATATAAATATAAATATAAATATAAATATAAATATAAATATAAATATAAATATAAATATAAATATAAATATAAATATAAATATAAATATAAATATAAATATAAATATAAATATAAATATAAATATAAATATAAATATAAATATAAATATAAATATAAATATAAATATAAATATAAATATAAATATAAATATAAATATAAATATAAATATAAATATAAATTATAAAGTAGGCATCTGTATAATTATAGTAATGAGATCACTTCGATATCGAAATCGACTTATCGATTTTAATCGTTCCGATTTTTTTGTTTTTGTTTAAGTTTTAGTTGAATTTGCTGTCTCCAAGTGTTGCTCCTGCCCCCTGCCCCATGCCCCTGTCTACCATTGCTGCTCGGCTCTCGACATGTGCAGATCCGACTCTCGTGTTATATATTTATATTTGTATATAGTCTCTATCTGTATCTGTATCTGTATATATATATATAAATATATATATATATATATATATATATATATATATATGAACATAGTTTTGATGTTTGCGCCTGTGTTTGTCTGTGTGAGCTTCGGCTTATGCTCCGCATTCAAAGGCAGACAGCACGGCGTCGGCGCAGTTCCCAGTCAACCCCCCCTCACCTCCCCGTCCTCTCCGGTTCCACCATCCGCTTGCTCGCCGCCTCCTTTCGCTTGGTGCGCTCCCCTTTGGCTGCCCACACACTCCACGACACAGCGATCGCACCGCGCCCTTTGTGCTCCAAAGACGACTACACACACACACACACACACACACACACACACACACCGCTTACCCCTTGTCCAGCAGCACACAAATGATTTTAAGTTTTTTTTTAATTTTGTTGTATTTTTCAACTTTTTAATCAATTCATGTGTCTGTCTCTGTGTCTGCGTGTGTGTGTGTGTGTATGCGTGTGTGTGTGTGTGCGTGTGTGTGTGTGGATCTATTGTGTGTATAGGTTTTCGATTTTTACGTTACCTTTACCTTTTTTACATTCAATTTTTATCTCTTTGCCTGCGTCTTTTCCGCTTTTTACTTGAATGTGTTTTGTTGTTGTTGTTGTTGTTGTGTTATTTTTTTCGTTTTCTTCTTTTTGATAAATCGATTTAGAAGCCGACGGGGCCACAAAAGTGGAATTCTTTTGATTTTATTTTAAACACAAACATGCAGCGCTGCCTGTGTATTTGTTGCTTTTGTTGCTTTTGTTGTTTTATTTCATTTCATTTTTGTTATTTTTTTTCCGAAGTTTTCGTTCTTTTTCAACTTTGGTTGTTGTTGTTGCTCGTTGTGCGCATATTGTTTTTTTTTTGTTGATATTTTTTATTTGGAAATGCAATTCAAAAACATTTTCATGTGCAGGCAACGGCGTTTTGGGCGCTCAACGCTCGCCAGACAACTCGTCGTTGCGTCTTTTTTTTTTTTGGGGCGTGTTGGGATGCCCGCGACAACAACAACAACAAAAGTCAAAGGAACGACGTGGGAATCTATGCATGCTGTCCACTGTCCTCTGTCCTCAGTCCTCTCTTTTGCCAGGAAGCCTCTCTTAGCTGCCGTCTCCCTCTCGCACACACATACACACACACACACACTAAGAGCGCTCATTATTGCTCGCTCCCTCGCTCGTTCTGGCCTTGGCTTGAACATGGCAGAGTAGCAGAGATCTATCATCGGGCATCATCAGAGTTGCCGTCGTCGTCGTCGACGCCGTTGTCGTCGTCGTCGCCGTCGTCGCCGTCGTCGCCGTCGTCGCCTTCTGCTTTGACTAGGTGACTCAATGCTTTTTTAACTAAATTGTTGCTGCTGCTGTTGCTGCCGATGCTGCCTTTAACGTGCGTCTTTCTGCTCTTTCTTTCTTTCTTCTTCTTCTTCTTCTGCTTGTGCTTTGCTTTTTTTTTTTTGAATATTTTGCTCTTGCGCCTTCGCTTCATCTACTGTTGAATATCGCACGCGCAAATGACAACAACAACCGCAAAAACAACAACAACAACAACTTTCCATAGACACAAAACTCATTTTTTATTTATGAATTTGCATACACACGCAGTCCATCCAACAACACAGAAACAATAAAAAGCCGCAGCACCAACGACACACACACACACACACGCACACACATACATATGCATATGTGTTTCATTCATGAATTCCAGTTGACGACGACGACAGCGACGACGATCACAGCGACTGAAGTAGAAGCAGCAGCAGCAGAAACAGCAGCCGAAGCAGCAGCAGCAGCAGCGCTGATTTTGTGTTTTTTTTTTGTCTCAGTGCGTTCATCGTTTATACAATTTTCGTTTGTCATTTGCAACAAGTGCGGCCCACTGTTGTTGTTGCTGTTGCTATTGTTGTTGTTGCAGTTTCTATGAATGCTGTGTGTGTTCTATGCCCTTTTGTCTTTGAGCTTAGTCAGGTGGCATCGTCAGCGATAGCAGCAGCGACGAATGTGTAAAATGCACCCACAGCCCACAAGCAACTGCATACACACAACAACACACACATACACAACACATACATGCATACATACATATCAGCAGCAACCACAAAATATACATACATACATATACACACATACACCTATAGCTACACAAAATGCATTGCTCTTTCGCTCAGCCAGCAGCAGCAGCAGCAGCAGCGGCACATGATGGAATAACATGTTATTCCATCATGAGCCAGCACAGCACATTACACATTCAACAGTTGATTCTCGATTGTGTACGTAACGCACACAAGCACACAAAGCACACACACACATGCATGGACATGCACACACACACATGGATGCAAGCAGTCAGCAGCATAAGCGAAGAGCGCGAGAATCAGAGAAGCAATGACAGGCATGGCGTGCATTTTCTCCTCTTCGTGTTCCCCCCTGACACTACATACACATACATACATCCACATAAACACGGTTAGCGCTCAACAAGTTCAAGTGACGATTTGACGTAGACGTCGCTGCGTCGAGACGACAGAGCAAAAGCAAAAGCAAAAGCAAAAGCACCAAGCAACATGTCGGCCGTGCCGAGCCCTAGTGCCAGAATGTCTGGCAGCCACGACTCACACACACAGCACACACACGCGCACACACACACACACAGCACACTCACACACAGCACACACACACAGCACACACACACGCACACACACATACACATAGACCCACACACTTGCACTGTGTATGCACTCTGCGCCAAGCATGAGTGTATGTGTCGTTTTAAACTGGCAGAGCTAGCGAAATTGTAGTGCAAGTTGGCAGCGGCCGCAACGTGGTTCGCAGTCGTCGCTGTCGCTACAGTGGGGCAGTCATATTAGTTATGCTTATGAAATCAATAGGATTTCAATTTATTATTTAAAATTTTATTATTTTACAAAGCCTAAAAAAATAAATATTAATAATATAGTAAATATAAGATTATTGTTTAATAGGGTATTTTTTTCGTTTATTATCTGTTGATTTTACTGTTATGTTAATGTTTGTGTTTATGTTTTCTTACAAGTATTTTAATAATTTTCGAATTATATATTTTTTTATAGATTAGTATATTTATTGTATATTTTCGAATTATATTTATTTTTATATATTAGTATATTTATTGCATACATAAAACTTTTCTTGAAAGAAGTAAAAAATATTGAATTGTTTTAAATAATATATGCTGCTTAATTATTTATATTTTCAATTTATTTGGGAGACAATCAAATCATGTGTGGAGTCCGAGCTTTGGTCCCACTGTGCGCGATTTGAGTGGCACACACAGAGTTTGTCAGTTAGTCAGCCTGTAAGGCAGGCGGATCGGACTCGAACTCGAAATCGGCATCGGGCCTGGGCCGTGCCCGGGGGCAGAGCCAGCAATCGTCGTTCGACAATTCCGTCCCCTTCTGTCCAATACGTCCGACGGCGTCGGTTGTCGGTCGTCGGTCGTAGCTGAAAATCAGCTCTCCACCAGCGCACAAAAGCGCCGCGGTCGCAACAAGCACAACAACCATGATGGAATAATATATTTATATTTATATTAATATATATATACATATGCATGTACATATATACATACACACACACACACACACGCACATACGTTATACCACAAGAAGTACTCTCGTACACACACACACACACAGATATAGGCTACATGCATGCATTATACAGGAGCGCAGACACCTCGCCGACGATTGTCGTCAGTTTGTCTGCAGTGCTCAGCGCTGTTGCTGCTGCTGCAACAATAATAACAACAACAACACCAACAACACCAACAGCAACAACAGCAACTGGTTTAGTCTGGCGACGGCTCTGGGGCCCGCCAAGTGTCTGACTCGTTCACACTCACACACAGATGCACGCACACTTGCTGCGCTGCTGCTGATGAGCTATTAGAACGCACACACAGATGCGCGGCCACAAAACACGTACACACACACGCACACACACACACAGATACCCACAAGCAAGCAGACAGAGCGTCGACTGCACTCACACTCTCAGACTGAGAGGCGCGCGCGAGTTATATTGTTGTTGTTCTGCTGCGTTCATTCGTTCATTTCAGTTCGTTTCGTTTCGTTTCGTTCTCGCTTCTGCCTGTAAGTGTGTGCGTGTGTGTGTGTGTGAGCGACTGCGACGGCAGCGCCAGCAGCGACGACAGTCGACAACGGCCCAGCCAGTCTAGAACGTAGAACGCAGAACAGGCAGAACAATTGTGTTTTGGATTCCTTGCCGTGCGGTTGCGGAACGCGTCGCGTAGTCAGCAACAGAAATAAAAAGAAAAAAAAAAGAAAAGATATTTTTTCTCTCTGTGTGTTTTTTGTGTGCAAATGAATTCAAACTACAACTAAAAACAAAATAAAACAAAAAACAAAATTGCAATATATATTTTATATATTTATGTATTTTTTTTGTGTTGTGTTCTCCGGTGTTTCATTTAAACATTTACAACTGAGCGACTAACGCTGAATAACACAACAGAAAACAGAAAATCAACAACAAATCAACAACAACAGCGACGAAAAAGAAACATTTTTTTTTTTTTTATATACAACGAACGTGTTTTTTGTTGTTGTTGTTGCGCTGCTCACTTGTTTCCAGTGCCAGCGCTGCCAGATCGCGAGTTATGAAAGCGCAAGCGTCGCCAGCGACGCACGCAAGCAGCAACAACGAAACCAGCAGCAACAGCAACTAATGCCGATGTACAAGTAAATCAGATATTTATGTATATATTATAAATACAATATTTTTGATATACATATATACAACAAAAAAAAAAAAAAACAAAAATATAAATATAGAAAGCAAACAAAAACGTTATACACAAAACTTAAAACTCAAAATGGATAACAACGAACAAAGTTCAATTAACAACAACAACAACAACAACAGCAGCAACAGCAGCAGCAGCTTTAATCAGGAGCAGCACAAGCTGCCCGCTGCAACAGCAACAGTTGCCGAGCGCAACGGCAGCAACAACAACAGCAGCAGCAGCAACACCGGCAACAACAACAACAACAGCAGCAGCAGCAGCGCTTGCAGCCCCAAAATGGGCTCACGTCGCATTTTTACGCCACAATTTAAGTTGCAGGTGCTGGAGTCGTATCGCAACGACAACGATTGCAAGGGCAATCAGCGTGCCACAGCCCGCAAATATAATATTCATCGCCGCCAGATACAAAAGTGGCTGCAATGCGAGCCAAACTTGCGTTCCTCCGTTGCCAACAATCAGCATCAGCAGCAACAGCAGCAGCAGCAGCAGCAGCAGCAACATCAGCAGCAACATCAGCATCAGCAGCAACAGCAGCAGCAACAGTTGCTGTCGCAACAGCAAGCTACGTTAATTGTGCCACAACAGAAGCCGCACCAGTTTCATCAGTTGCCACATCCTTTGGCTCATCATGTGCATCATCATCATCATCATCATAATGCTGCTGCTGCCGCCTCGATGGCAGCAGCTGTTGCTGCAGCTGCGCGGCATCATTTGCTGGCAAACGGCTTTGCGCCGCATCCACATCCACATCATCATTTTGCAGCTGTAACTGCAACGGCAGCAGCAGCAGCGGGACCACAGCCACCACCAATACCACCACCGCAGCAGCAGCAGCAGCAGCAAGCGTTGCCGTTGCCCCACAGCAATGGCAATGCTGCGACAACAGTTGCAGTTGCTACTGCAGCCTCAACTGCAACGGCAACAGTTGCCACGGCCAGCAGCAGCAGCACCAACAACCACAGCAACACGCTGTCGGCAGCCAAAATTGCTGCCGTCGTTGCAGCCATTGCCAGCAACAACAACAACAACAACAGCGGCAGCAACAGCAGCAGCAACCATTGCAGCAAGAATTGCAGCAGCAACAACAGCCACACAGCGTTGCCATATTGTTCAAACACAACACAAGTGCCAAATGCAGTGCCCATGCCCAGCAGCAACTGTTGCTCCTCGACCATCAGCAGCAGCAGCAGCAGCCACCACAACAACAGCAACAACAGCCAGCACATTCCGTCATCGGCACCGCAGCAACAGTTGCCGCTGGCCTATGCATATCAGCTGCCCGCCGCCTATCTGCCCGCCACGCCCATGGATCTATCGCTAAGCAGCGCAGCGCGACGCCAGCGCGAGCAGCAACAGCAACAACAGTTGCAACAGCAACACTTGCAGTTGGAACAACAGCAGCAGCAGCAGCAGCAACAATTGCAGCTGGGCTGTCGCAAGCGTGCCGCCCATGATTTGTGGGCGGTGGGCGTGCCGCCAGCGGATAAACTGAGCAAGCTGGAGGCCATCAAATGCGAGCCGACCGACAACGAGCTGGAGGACGATGTGGACATCGATGTGGAGGCCGAAGCGGAAGCGGAGGCGGAGGCGGAGGCAGCAACTGTTGCTGATCGCAAACTGCCCGCCAAACAGGTGAAACTCTTCAAACCATATCTGCTGGACGAGGCAGCCAAGCAACCGGACGAGGAGGAGCAGCAACAGCAACAGCAACAGCAGCAGCAACAGGAGCAGGATCAGGAGCAACTGGAGGATGATGAGCAATTGCAGCTGGAACTGCGGGTGGAGGACGAGCGGGCTGCCGATGCGGATGATGAGGAGCATGCAACGCTCAACGGTGCCAGCACCAGCAGCAGCAGCAAGAAGAAGAAGCGCGTGACGCTGAAGCAACAACGAGAGTCCATCATCTGGAGCAATCATCCATTTGCGAGCGGCAGCAACTGCGGCAGCAGCAACAGCAACAGCAACAATTGCTTTCAATCGCCGCCGCCGCCGCTGCTGATGTCGTATGCAACGCTGCCGCCGTTTCCCGCCGGGAGTCCTCAGCAACAGTTTCAAAATGGCTCCAGCAACAGCAACAGCAACAGCAACAGTTGCAGCAACAGTTGTAGCAGCAACAGCAGCAGCAGCAAACCAGCAACGCCCACAATTAACGTGCTCAGCCCATTCTCGGCGCCGGCGCTGTCGCCCATCGGCTTCTGCTGCCCCAAAGGATCGCCCGTGTCCGGCTACGAGAGCAGCTCCTCCACGTACAGCGACAGCGCCAGCATCAGCGCCAGCTCCAGCTCCACACACGGCTACAGTCTCAATCTGCAGCTGCATGCCGCCGCCTACAACGACAACTTGATGCAACAGCAGCAGCAGCAACAGCAGCAGCAGCAGCAACAACAGCAGCAGCAGCAACAGGCGCAACAGCAACAACAGCTGCTGCAGCGCTGGCTGGATCAGGAGGCGCTGGCACGTCTAACCTCAGCTGCTGCGGCTGCTTCTGCGGGCACAACGGCAACTGTTGCTGGCGCAACGGCAGCAAGCACGCCCAGCAATAGCCCAAGGGCAGCGCCCATAACGCTGTTCGCCTAAGCAGCAACAGCATCAGTTGCTGACGTGCACAACAGCAGCAGCAAGCAGCAACAGCAACAACCACAATCAAACCCACCTAGCAAGGAATGGGGGGCGTGGCCTTGGGCCTGGTCCTTGGCCTTGTAAGTTTATCAAATCTAAAATCAACATTTTTTTTAAATCTTTTTTTTTTAATTGCGTCTGCTTTAATTGTTACATTTAATTTTTGATATAATTAATTATTTAATCTGAGCCCAAGCAAATACTTCCAAAAACATATCAGAAACCTTCCCACAAATGCACACACACACACACACACACACACACATAGATAGGCATAAGTAATTGTCGTAATTATATGAAGAAAAGCTTAAATTTAACTTTAATTAGTTTTAATTACATTTTAAATTACGTTTAGCTTATCGACCCAATTTTTTTTTTTAATTCTAGAAACAAATTAGCTTAAGGCAACAGCAATTATATTTAGTTGACACTTTTTTTTATTAATTATAATTATGTTTAATTATTTTAGAAATTTTTTTTTGCGATTTGCCTTCTGTGTAACATTTTCTCTTTCATTTTTTTTATTTTATTTTATTTTTTTTTTTGGTTTATTTGTTTGTGTAAATAACTAATTTAATGGTGTACAAAAGGAGCGAAAAATATTCAAGCAGAAAATTTAATCAACAAAAGAATTTTCACGCTAAATGACAAACAAACAGACAAATAAAAATATTAAAAAAAAAAAACTAATAAAATAAAGAAAACAATACGTAAAAGTAGTCAAAACCGTTGGCTTTCGCTCGCCGAAGATGAAAATACCCTTGCAATTAGGAAATAAATTTCACAGATCTTCCGCTGACAGCTATATATGATAAAGTTGTCCGATTTTAAACATATGTTTTTTTTTTTTTTTTTTTTTTTTGTCAGGCATTTCCTACAACTAATCAGGAGTGCTTTGAATGCCTGTGAGTGTTAAACGATAGTTGGAAAAAAAAATCTTAAATAAAAAAACTGTAACTGAAAATAAATTTACACAAAAACAAGAAAAAAGAAGAAGAAAACATAATACAAATAAAATTCAGAAGATTGTAAGAGAAAGCTTTAAAAACAAAAACAAAAACAACCAACAAATACACACACACACACACACACACACACATGAATTTTGTTGTCATGGCTAAAAAAAAAAAAGAAGCAAAAAGCAAAATGTATATGCATAAGCAAGGAAAACTGGGCGTGGCCAGCCCACTCTATTGAGTTTACAAACGGGCACTAATCAAATGTGTAATTCTTTTTATATAGCTGATAAATTTATATATATATATATATATATACACATTATAAACTAATATTAAACAAATTATATAAATATATAGGCATATATATAAATATATATTTTTTTTGGGAAATTGAAAATTCTTGTGATATGAAAAAACAAAATTTAATAAACTGTTAAAAACTGCTGATGCATATAAAGAATTATAAACCGATATATTTATATATACATAAATATATATATACATATATAGTATATTTACAAAAATCAACAAGAACAACAAAACAACAACAACAAATATATCTATATACAATATACATATATACAATATATTTATATACAAGAGATGTTTTTTTTTCGTGCAACCGATTTGCAAGCAAACCTTTATAGACATATATACATATATAGTTATATATGCTCATCATTATATGCATATATATGTATGTATATATACAACAGTATTTTTATATATTGAAACAAACAAAAAAATAATTAAAAATAATTAAAAAAAACAAAAACAAAACAAAACACAAAAACTGAACAAGAAATAAAAAATTATTCAATTAACAAAAAACATTAAAAATTGATTGGCGTTTTCTTTTACTTATTTTTCTGCTCCTATTTTTTATTTATTTTTTTTTTTTTTTGGTGCCGAAAATCAATTCCGCCATTTTGTTGGCCAGCGTACAGTTTTCAGTTTACAATTTACAGTGTAGAGCAGCAGCAGCAGACGACGACGTTTATCATTTGGCACTTCTACAACAAGTCAACAGCTCCGCAGCTTGGCCCTTATGCAATTGCCAATTGGCAATTGGCAATTGGCAATTGGCAGTTGCCAATCGGCTGATCACAGATCACGCTACTCAACTCGGGTATTATGTGATTATGTGATCAGATCAAACAGTTCTCCGCTGTGCAACGACTACGCATTGCTCTCTCTTGCACAGTGCGCCCTCAAATATCATATAGAATTCCGATATTTGTCACTATCTTTGGCAGCATTAAAAGCCACAGAAATCGGTGAGTTTTGCTTGCAATTACTCATTAAATTAAAAAAGTATGTTTATCAATCAGGAAATTATCTTATCTTATAATTATGATCCGATCCGATCAGTTTGACTGGTGATAATGATCAAGAATATATATTCCATATGGGATTTTCTTTCGAGTTTCTCAAGCGATTTAAATGCAATTGGATAATTCAAATTTTATTAAGGATTTTTCATTATCTGTGCTAATTGTGGCTATCGGAAAGCGATTTGTATCGATATACGCATAACGATTTGTATCGATAGCATTAAATAAATGTAATCAAAGTCTGACTGACGAGAATATATGTTGTATAGGAACATATTTATATGCATATAATCCCGATCAGCCGAGAAACTTTGTGGAACATTTGGAAATTTTGTATAATAAAATATATGTTTGACGCCTGAAAAGCTGTAAATATAATAAATTAACAAATTCACGAGCAATATTGCATAATTACAATCTTGCAACATAATAATAAAAAAAAATATATTTAAAAAAATCAAATTCCATTTGTGTTTTACTTGTGGAATTATCAAATTTTTAGATTTAGGAACAAGGCTTCAACTTGTTACCAAAAACCCAACTCGAGTGTTATGAAACGAAAATAAATATTTTTGAAATTAATGTTATGAGCAATGGGCATTGTTAACTGACTGAAAATGAGATGAGCATTTTAAATCTTCTTCCGCCGATTTGTCGAAATGTAGAAAAAGCTTTATGGATTTCTCAATGATGGATCTTTGCGCGTTGGTCTTGTGATCTTGCGATCGTTGTGTGTGTCATTTTAGCCAGCTCATCACATGGCTTATGTGTGCCTCTGTGTGTGTGTGTGTGTGTGTTTGTGTGTGTTTAGTTTTCCTTTGGTTGACTGTGTCGCGTTTCGTTTCGTTTCGTTTCGTGTCGCTTCGGTTTTGGTATTGTCTCCCAGTTCTGGTCAATTCGCCTAGCAAATTTTGGTATTTTATTCTTCGTTTTTGTGTTTTACTTTTTTTTTGTTTTTTTCTTTTCTTTTTTTTTTTTGTCATTTTCGGTTATCGCAACGCTTTGTGCTATGACTAAGCCGCTAAATTCTATAATGCTGTATTTTTAAAACGTTTAAAAATAAAGTGCTCTCGTTTGCCAATGTGTGCGCCAATCAGGAGCCAGAGCCACCGACGCCGCTGACGTTGCTGCCGGCTGCTGCTGCTGGTGCTGCTGTTGCTGCTGTTGCTGTTGTTTCCGCTGCTGCCGAAACGTTAACGTAAACGTCAACTGGCGGCAGCGACGGCCCGTCAGTCATTGTACAACGTTGATATTTTTGCATAGCCCGTCGGCATGTGTGTGTTCTGTGTGTGTGTGTTGTGTGTGTGTGTTGTGTGTGTGTTGTGGTTGCTGCCAAAGAATTTAACGCTGTGCTGAGACGTGCAAGAAGTTGGCCAAAAAGACCATGTAAATGCCCTACGATCGTCAGCAGGCGATGCATGCCACACACACACACACATATATATATATATATATATATATATACATATGCGATTTGCCACTGAGAAATGCTGACTCATTTGCATAGTGTGTGTCCAACTGGAAGACAAATTTGTCGCTCGAGATAAACTATTTGATTTGATTTATATATATATAATATATATATATGTATGTATATATTTATATATATTTATTTATTTATTTATTTATTTACATAATATGTTAATAATCTGGAGCTGAAGTCTTCGCTTCACTCGAAAGCAAAAACAAAGGAATAAAAATTGGGCAATCAAAATAAGTTTCAACTGGCAGATAAATTTGCAAAGAGTTGCTACTAAAAATATGAATAATAACTAAAATATTTAATTGCATATTAAGCATACGACTAGGCTAATAGCTGGATTAAATAGCTGTATAAATTGGTTGCAGGGCAACAACAGACACAGGCGCACTTGCTTTACACCTGTGTGTTAAATCTGGGTTGCATCCAAATTTAATGCAGTTTACACACCCCACACACACACTGACACACACTGACACACACTGACAGACACACACACATCCCCACACCCAACCCTCTGTCGCCAACTGGGCACTGCACATGTGCCTCAGTTTTGTTTGTGGGGCATTCAACGAATTTCTTTGATATTTTTCTTGTTGCTGTCCGAAAATTTCTTGTGACTTTTGTAATGCCACGTGACAAACATTCGCGCTGGCAAACCCCCACCATTAAAATGACAAACGCCCCCGAACAGCAGCGCACCACCGACACCACTCAGCTGCTGCGCCTGCTGATCATGTGCACCATTTGCGAGCTTTGATTTGCTGAATTTTCATCAAATGCAGCCAAAGTACAAAGTTAACAAAGCGACTGGGGAGTGGAGGGGGTTGTGGGTGGTGTATGCTTCTGTGTTTGTGTGTGTGTTTGGTGGTTGGGGGTCTGTCGCTGTATTGCTGCATAACACACCTCGGTGCACTTGGCAAGGGCATTGCAATATTTAAATACGAATTTAATAAAATGCATTTATATTATTTTGGTCTATTTATATATGCTGATGGTCCCTGTAGTTATTTCAAATACACCTACACACACACACACACACACACACACACTCACACACACACACACACACACACACACACATGCCATGGATTGAATAGCTCACTTTTGGCAGTGAAGGAAGTGTCGAGTTAATAAATGTTTACATTGAATCGAATAACGAAATAAACTTGGAACAAATTCATAATCTAAATGGGAAACAGAGCAAAATAACGATAAGAATAACAAAAGATTATCGCTGATCCGCAAAAAAGCAATACAGATGATAAATGGGCGACTTGAGTGAAATAATCAATGAGAAATCTGCGTGGACTCAAGGAGAGCATAGAAATCTTCGCTTATCAGTGAGGAACTGTGATTAGTGGAGCAAACACATAAATATACACATATATATATATATATATATATACGAGAACTGATCGATAGTTTTCCTTTCCTTATCGTGATTAGTAATTCAATTTGTTATTTGTTTAGGAAATGAAGAATATTATAAACAGAAAACTACAAAATATATAAACACTTTTTCTAGACTAGGCCTACTCACCGGTACAATATATATATATATATGTGTGTTGTTTCCTTATTTCTTGAGTTCAGAGTGCTCACAGATATTTTCAATAAATAAAAACCAAAAAAATTAACATTACCAAAATACCCTGCAGCCACAGGCAAATATGCAAAACGAGGGTAAATCCAAGCTGTGCCCAGCCAAAAATGCTGATCAGCTCAACAAAATTGATTGAATTGGAATAACTGTTAAGTAGAATTAAACACTTTACAACAATTAAGACTGTCTAAATTATCAATTAGTTGTTAAAAATGACAAAATATTTGCCTATGCAAGCAAACAGCAGAAATTAGCACTTGTTTGCAGCCAAAGTGATTCAGAGCAGATTTTTAGCTTTTGTCAGATAGAAAATGGTGTTATATGGAAATGACTATTGACTCAATGTTATAACAGAATTGATCTTTTTATTGGTATCTTGGTTGGTTATATACAGATCAGCTTAAGGTATTTAATATTCGCCACTTTTCTTTTGCTGTGGAAATTGATAAGCGTTTAGGGCACGATTTGTGGCACGATATATTCCTGGTGCCGGTCCGAAATTGGGGGCTGTTGTTCTGCAGGGGGAGTGGGTTAGTTAGTCACTTATAAATAGCACGGCACAAACTGCTGTGAAAAGAGTAAAAGGCGCGAATAAATAGTGCAAATCGAAATGATCGATGAATTGACGTGCAAATCTATTTGCGTTGCGTACACAGCTATTTCTATATAGTATAAATGCTAGATCAATGCTATATATGTGTATATATATATATATATTTTTGCGTAACTTAATTCATAAATTATATATAGTTATATATAGTTGGTTGTTGTATTTGTAAATCGATCCGTTTGCAGATCGGTCCTGGGTTAAAGCCGTAAAACGCTCGCCGTTAAGCACTCTCCATTTGTCGACAAGAATGAATATGAGTATGAATATGAATATGAGTGCGAGTGTGAATATGAGTGCGAGTGCGAGTTATATGCTTTTATAGTCGACCGATAAATGCAGAAAGTTGTCGGGATAACTCAGATGCTCGGACATCCATTGCAGTTGCGTCTCCTCGTGCAGCTCGACGCCATGCGTGCGAAAGCCAACTGAAAACGAGAGAGAGAGACAGAGACAGAGAGAGAGAGACAGAGACAGAGAGAGAGAGAGAGAGAGAGAGAGACAGAGCGAGAGAGAGAAAGTTGAATGATGAATAATTGAGTTGAAATTGATTCAAGATTTAAGTCGTATGTAAAATGTACAAATTGTATTTGATAAAAATCGATTATAGCCATCGTAATCGATTGCTTGCCTTAATTAACTTATCGATGACTGCCGATCAGTGATCGAAGAGTCGTAAAATTGGCTTATCACAATTGGCAACCAATTACTCTAATCAGCGGCTATTTATAGCCCATAAGCGAGTATATCGAGCCATCTGATTGCCATATAAATCACAGAAAGCATTATCGGTCCGCGGGCCAAAGACTTTTGTTAAGCAGAAAACAAAAAGCAAAAAAAAATACAAACAATAATCTGAAGTTGTTCGGCATTTTCGTCATTTATAATTATAGCTAGGCATATTGTAATTATAGATTAATCGTTAAACATATGATAACAACGCACACACACAACACACAACACGCACACACACAACACACACACAGCTTTGTGCTTGTGATGTGAGTGGAGGATCAAAGCACAACTCACTCCTAGACTAGAATAGATCACGTCTTAGGAATCATATTATATATTAGCTGGTTTTACAGTTAAAGGGAACAAATTCAATTATGAAATTCAACAATTGATCGATTGATTCATTTATGTGCACAATTCTTATAAACCATCGGCTTATCAGAATATAACTTTTCTACTTGATTTTTATCACACTCAGTGCTCAAAACTGATGAGTATTTTATAGTTTATTCGTTGCAAATTTGAACAATCGACTTTGAATACATGTGTATTATGCGCTTTACTTGGCTACAGGGTATGCTGAGCACACATGAATTAAGTAGGAGCGAGTAGGCAAGTAAGTAGCACACACACAATGCATATTTATATATATATATATATATATATATATATATATATATGTATCATGGTATAGCTCTGATAATGCCTGATTGCATTGGGAAACAGCTGTGTGTGTGTGTGTGTGTGTGTCTGGCTGTGTGTGAGTGTGACCAGAGATAAGATTTGCGAAACGATTCCTTTCGATTCCTCCGATGGCCACGATATGCCTGTGATCCATGCATAATGATGATATATGGGCTATAACGCATTACACACATATATATAAATAAATATATATATATATATATGTATGTGTGTAGAATTGCAGTGGATTGGAAAATGTGTGTCAAGTGAGGTTTGCCTCTCAGATCGGAGGCAGCAAGTCGTCTACGGAAAATCACACTTGCAAAACTTATATCATAGCAAGAGAAGGAAAAGAATAATGAAATGGGAGAAAAACAATATGCAATTGGAGAAAAACAATATTCAATTATCGATTACGATCATAATGAAAGTGACAGCAATTGCCAAAGATTCTAGTTGCCGAAGATTGGCCAATGGCATAGGCCAGCTTAAGAGAAATAAGTGAAATGAGTCAAATTGAATACATTTCAATGAGCAGACACACTTTGAGAACATGTCAAGCGAATTGCTTTTATGATGCCAACGACACGTGATTAGCAGCAGCAGCAACAGCAGCAGCAGCAGCAGCGATGGCAATAAAAAGCGCACATTAACAACAAAAACAAACATTAATAATAATAATAATAAAGAAATGAAAAAAAAAAAGAAATGAAAAAAAAAAGAAATGAAAAAAATAATGCAGAGAATGGCGCCAAACAGTCTTATGAGCGGCAACAACAACAACAATTGACTCAGAAGTGATTGGGCGACAAGGCGACAACAAGCATTGCTGTTGTTGTTGTTGTGGTTGTTGCTGCTGTTGCTGTTCATTGCCCGTTGTTCGCTTCAGTTGGAGGCGCATTGCTCATGCCTAAAAATAAACCATTGCAGCGCCAATGTTGACGTATCTGATAAGAAAGCCAATCATCATAATAATTTCATAGATTGCGCACTATAAAACCATAAAATCCGAATAAAACGCTTTGCTCCACCAACACCACAACCAACGTCAGCTGTAGCAGTTCGTAGGCTTTTCAGACATTGTCCACTTTGGAATAAACTCGGAACGGAAATGTATAAGCATTTATGATATATATGCTGATCACTCAATATATCATATATATATTTGTATATATCTCTGTCTGTCTGTCTGCCTCTCTCTCTCCCTCTCTCTCTGTCTCTCTTACTAGTCTCGTCGAGTCTTGTGGCAGATATTGAGGGGAAGGCTTTTTTCTTATCTTTGTGCGGGAATCTAATTTCGTAATCCCCCATTTCGTACAAGAGTTCCGGCTATACACATATATATATATATATATATATATATATATATATATGTGTGTATATATCGATTGCAGATTTTCATTTTGCAGTTCAGTGACGCCATTAAAAACTGCTAATCAATTGCTTTTTTTGCTTTTCGCCATGGTTTGTCACTTTTGATTGTTTTCTTTGCTGTTTTATTTTTTTGTAGATTTATTTTTCTTTTGTTGCCGTACAAGTTCTCCTACGCCATTAAAATCCGATACGTTGCAATCCATTTGTTTTGTTGGCGCAACAATGTTACCACCAACAATCAAAAAAATAAAAAAAAACTGAAATTAACAAGAAAATAGATATTTGAGCGCTGTCAATCGTCAAATACCCTAACAACCTGTAATGAATCGTTTTTAGCACACATTTTCAATTGTTTCTATTGCGAAATATTGGGGTAAACAAATAATACATTAAATATCTCAATGGTGAAAAGTGTTTTTTTGTGGCATCCAAAATTTTTGATTAAACTTTGCCAAAGAGTTGGAAACATACAAAAAAAACTATGCTTAACATTTTCCGCACAAAAATAGAATTGTGTAATTATTGAATAATATTTCAGTTTCAAAGGTTTTTCTTAGTTTCCTGTTATACAAATTTCTAGTTACTAATTTTGTCAGAAATCGAAGATACCCTAAAAAAAAATGGCATAAAAAGCGTTGAGTGGACAACTTTTGTTTTTGGCAGATTGCACCAAAAAGGCGCATAAACAAAACGTAGCACAGGAAGTGAGAGGAGCACTGCTGACAGATATGGAAAATATGCGATGCGATCAACTTGATTCGAAACACAAATCGGATGTTGCCCGACGTTGCCCGCTCTGTCAATGTAAACACTTCAAACAGTTCTGTGCAAAATTCGACAAAGAGAAAAAGCTTCAAAAAGAGAACACGATAAAGTTGAGCTTAACAGCAAGCGAGCGAGCGGGAGAGACAGATCCCGAGAGAGAGAGAGAGAGAGAGAGAGAGAGTGCTAAAGGCGAGCTTTCCAGCTTTGTGTGTGTGTGTGAGTCGTTCCACTGGAAGCGACGTCAAGATTTTTAAGCGGATTGCGTTGAGATAAATACATTCAAAGGACCAACTTGTTGCTTGCTTCTTTCCTTTTATATATTATTTTTTTTGCAGCTGCCGCATAGCCCACCCAAAATGCCAGGGCGGGGCACAAACAATTGTCAAACACACACACACACACACACACTTATAAAAGGAGAGACGTGCGAGGAGGGCAGGGGAAGAGAGGTTCGTCCTGATTGCATTGTGCATTGTTTGTCTGATTGACGAAATGCAAACGAAAATGTGTCGAAATGGAACTAAGCAAATGCAAAGGTGGCGAATGCAACACAGCCAAATGCAACAAAAGAGAGGCAGCAGCAGCCGAAACTGCTGACCATAAAAGATATGGTGCAGCAGCAGTCGCAGCAGCAGCAGCAGCAGCAGCAGCGGCGACAGGGCAAAGTGATAAATACACACAAGCGATCGCTGTGCGAGGTGCGATTTCCGACCAGCCAAGCTGCTCGTGGAGGTGTAGATGCAGGTGGAGGTGGAGGTGGAGGTGGAGGTGGAGGTGGAGGTGTAAATACAAATAAGCGGAGGTGATATCTCAGAACTTCCTTTTCACACATTCGAGAGCAGCCTACACAAATACAAATGCACGCACGTACGCAGAGAGCGCAAGCAAATACACGCACACACGCACAGGGAGAGAGAGGGAGAGAGAGAGAGCGCGATAGTGAGAGAGCGCGTGCAGATGTATGCATGTATATATGTATGCATGTATGTGTGTATGTCTGTATGGGTGAGCATTCAAAAAGCCAAAACGCCGCCGACGCTGACGCTGCTTTCCGGTGAACGCCAGATCCGCAGTCACAGCCGGCGGCAAATCATGAAAGCGCCTGTGCTACGGGCTCCCCCCCCCACACGCTCACCAACCATCCTACGTCTCCCAAACCACCGCATTGCACGATAAAAAAATAACAGAAAAACGAAAAATCAAAGCAAAGCAACAACAAGAGTGCTCAGTCGCTTAGCAGCTCGACTAAGGTGTACCCTGTACCCGCTGTTCTATCTTTGTGCAAGGGATTTTTGAATCAAGTTTTGCGTTTAATAACCGATAATTATATGAATGCAAAAAAAAAAAAAAACGAACAAAACAAAACAAAAATTGATTCGCATTAATTTGTTGTTTGAGACTAAACAATATACATATAAAATGAGCAGTCTGCCCCTGTTGTAATGTGCACAAGCACAGGGTGTACTTCAAAAAGGAGACAGCAGTAGCAGAGGCAGTGGCCAAAAGCAGCGCAGTCGAAAAGAAATGCGTTTTCTTTATTTTTGACGCGTCTTAGATTCTTCGGGCCGCCTTTAGCCGCTGCTGCTCTTCTTCTTGTTGTTGTTGTTTGCTTGTTGTGCTGTTTGCTTCTGCTGGGTGTTGTTGTTGTTGCTGTTGCTTACTTGATTTTTTTGATTTCTCGGAATGGCATCTACTTTGAACCGCCACGACGACTGCATTGTATATTTGAAATTCATTTCAATTTAAATACAAATTTTCTATGAAAATGCACGCATTACAAATACACACACACACACACACACACACACACACACACACACGGAGACAGACACACAGTACACGTTCAAGTGCCCCCATCTACACTTTACACCCTACCCCTTCCCCTTCCCCGCCCATTTCAATCGGCAGACAGTTGACCACGTTTTGAATGTGATTTGTGGGTGTTTCATGGCGGATGCGGATGCAAACGGCAGCGGTGCAACTTTTTCTTTCTTCTTATTTTTTTTTTTTTTTTTTTTTTTACACAAAACTGCAATTGGCAAGCAGCGGCTGGCTGGCAGCTGGAAAGGGCCAAAGGCGTTCCAGGGGGCTGGAGTGGCGGATGGGGCGGGCTGAAATGGTAGCTGAACGGATCATCTTTAGCAGCAGTGTAATAGATGCAGTGTGCAAAGTAAAACCCAACTATAAACAACTCATGCTTGGCCAACACAACACAAACTAAAAAAAAAAAAAAAGAAAAAGAAAAAAAAACGAGGGGAACAAATCGCTTTGCGGGGGTTTTGGGGGCGGGGTGCACACTCATAAACATATCCATCGAATGCGTTTTGGTTAATGGTTGCATGGCATGAGCTATAGCTGCACACACTCACACACACACACACACACACACACACACACACACACACACACACCCATCCAAATTGCATGTTGCATATGGCTGTGTGTTTGCATGCGGTTTTATGTTCATCTTCAATTGCCGCGAATTCGATGAAATTTTGCATAAACTTAAAGCACCATTTTTTTTTTTTTTAAATATTATTTTTGTTTTTTTTTTTTAGAGAGATGTGAATACTTTGTGCATATGGCAACAGCACTGTTTATAATCCATTGAATAAACCAGTATATATATTTTCCGACTTTTACGATATTCACCGCTTCTAATTTTAAATCAATTATTCGATTTTTTTTTTTTTTTTGAATTTTAAGTTATCACAAAAACTGCATTGATGAAAACTGCATTATTTATTATAGATTTTGATTTTTTCATTTAGTTTATTTATCAGATTGAATATTGCAATAAATAAACCAATTTGAGTATTCTTCAAAGTTCTCAACTATGGAATGAAATAGCATCTTTTAAATAATACTAAAAAAGAGATTTAATGATAAAAAAAAGCAAATGAATAAAATAGCATATTTTAAATAATATTAAAAAAGAAAATTTATTAAAAAAAAAAAACAAATGAATAATTAAACAGATTTGAAGCAGTTATTCCCATTACTAAAAATATCGTTCGACTAGTTCTCTGATGATAAATCGATTCTTACTGAAACCCTTAACTAAAATTTGACCAACAACTGAAACTGAAACTGATGTTGATGTGGCATAATCTATTCTATCTATATGCAAAGGTATAAAATGATTATCTCATCTATGCCTTAAATTTAATATCCTATTCTGAAAATAATTGAAAATCGTGAATTGTGTTTTTTTTATCAATTCAATTTTGAGACAAAAAATATTTAATGAAATTTGTCTTGTTAGGAATTTATTCTTTTCGGCAATTCTCTAATCATTTTTTCTTTGACACAGTTTAAACAACAAATTGAATAGGCTGCGTTGCAAAATATAAAATAAATAAAAAGATGCTTATCAAAATTTGATGACACAAATTTAGTGGTTTGTTAAAGAAATGAAATAATAAATATTAAAGGAAAACCCAAACATTTTCAAAGCAATTATTAAGTTTATTATTGGCCTACGTCAGCCAAGAGTTTTTGTGTTTTTTTTTAACGTGAGCAAGAATTAACTTAATGTTTAAGCGCGCACAGCTAACTTATTCATTGGCCCACTTAAGCTGGACTTAAGCTAAGCTAAAGCAATTGCATAAAGGTGTGTGTGTGTGTGTAGGTGTGTGTGTGTGAGTGAATAGGTGCGTATTCCATCAAGGACAACAGGAGATTGTAGTGCAACTGTCACGTTGGATGACCTTTGGGAAAATACGTGTTACAGCCGATTTTTGGCATCCATGGGCCAAAACGGATCGGTTTTTGTGTGTTTCAAACAAAAATCTCTCACCTTTCAAATGGGAAATTCCGCTACGCCCAAAGTTGTTGGGCGATGCATGCAAATAAAGATTTCACACCTTGAACCGGGGAAATACCAACCTGACGCTGTTGCAGATGTGAAGGTAGCTCGTAGCATGAAGCATAGGGACGAGGACGACACAAGGATGCCGAGGACATGAGACAGACCTGAGTGTGAGTGGAGAGCGCCGAGCAACGGGCAAATCTCTTTGTAGTCAATGCTTCTCAATGAAAGAGAATTGAACAAATGTTGCCAGTTGCCAGTTGAGCGAACGTAAAAGAGACAGAGAGAGGGAGAGGGGGTGGGGGAGGGAGAGAGATGGCAAATGAATTCTAGAGATGAACACGAAGCACATAATTCGTAAATCCCAGCCGCAGGTATTTAGTTCCGCCTTTTGTCTAGCGATGGAATTCCCAATGCTATTATTGCACCTAAGCCACTGCGACACGACAATGGCTAACACACACACAGCCACACACACACACACACACAGCAATGCACACCTACACTCAGCTAGAGCCAGCTATGCGCCTTCTCGCTCGCACTTGCGCCTGTCGCCGGCGCCGCAGGTCAGTTGGAATCCAGCAGCGACTTGCAACTGCAACGTTCGCTTGCCACGAAAATCCACACGCACACTCATTTCATGCACACACACACACACGCACACACAGGCACACACACACAGGCACACTTGGCGTTGCATTGCATTTTGTTTTGTCTATGCGGCTGAATGGCCCGAAAAACACTTGGCCAAAAAGTCTAACAGGCAACCTGCACAGTTCTCCGGCTGCTTTTAGCCCCGGGGACTGCCTAAGGGCTATTGTTCAATAATTTTTCGTTTCTGTTTTTCTCTTTTTTTTGTTTTTCTTTTTTCTTTTTGTTGTTGTTGTTTTCTGGTTCTTCGTTTTGTGCCCGTTGCTGAGCCCAAGCGACATTGATGAATTGAAGAATGATTGGCAGAGCCGCAGGGTCATAGGACGTGAGCGTCGACGCTGACTGCGACGGCGACTGCAGCAGCGTTTTGTGCACTTCAATAGAAAAAGAAAAACAACAACAACACAACGAAATAAGTCAGCGAGCCGACAATGTTGTTGTTTTCGGCCCAGACTGACTGGCACCTTTTTTCCCCGTTTTTCTAATGAATGCCTCTCAGAGCGAGACAGACACAGCGACTGCCTGCCTGGCTGTCTGTCTGCCCGTGTGTGTGTGTGCGAGAGCGAGAGAGCAATAGAGAGAGGGTGAGGGAGAGGGAGACTGTATGTTGGCTTGTAAGGATCTTAGCCGCTATAAGAATGCCAATGTCGATTGCCCAACATAATTGTGAGTGGCTGCGGCTAATTGATAGCCGGCAAATCCCTCAGCGAGCGTTTCTAATGCCCAAACAAATGGTATATGTACATATATATATATATATATATAAGTGCTGTATATATATATATATATATGGATGGTAGTCAACTCACCCGCTTTGCGCTCAGGTGTCGATAATTCGGCCATCAGATCGGCCAGATTCTTCTTTTGTCCGCTCTCGCTCAGCGGCCTTATTAGCTTCTGTATGTAGGTGAAATCCTATTGGGAGCGTAACGGAAATGAAATACAATTAAACGGCAACATCACTTAAATGCCACAGCAAGCAACAGCTGTTGCAAGGATCTTTAGATTGAATGTTCCGCGTGTCGCATGCCTCCGGCTTTAATGGCATTATCATTTCGATACGCTTCTAATTGGGCATACAAGCAGCTACATAAATCGGCTAACCTGTTTGATCTCTGAAAACCTATCTCAATTTTTGCTTACATTTCGTTTAAATTCTATTTCAGAGTTGCCTCCTGATTTAACAAACTTCAAAATCGGCTTATTTGAATTAAACAATTGCCTTTACTAAAATTACTTTTGATTGCTAGGAAAGAGTTACCAGGCTAAATAAAAGTCTGCATGTCATAACTCAATTTGAAATACCTCCAATTATGCTTGTGTAACTAGAGTTGTCACCTTACGACAAAATTAAGATTGTAGCGTTATTTTATAGACTAATTTTATCTCTAATCTTATTTCTGATCAATTAAAGTTTGCGGTTGAGCAAGAGGGCATTTGCCTAGGCATTAATATAATAAGCATTTCAGTTAGTTTGACCGGTTCCACTGGATCCACTATAAGAATTTCTAAATGTCTGCTTTATATTCTTAATAAAAAACCTCCAATTGACAAGTTAAAATTAGAACGGGGTTTTCCCATCATTAATGGATAATCATAACTAGATTCCCGATTTGAATCCTAAACTTTACTTTACTTTAGGCAATAGGAATAAATAACGCAAGCCTGTGTGTAAATTGGAATGCAAAATATTTGCCAATAAGTGACTTGAATACTTTTTAGACCTGTTACTGCCAGATGTTTTCGCGCCAACTTACATCATCGTAGTAGAAACGAACTGGAATGTTTTTGAATGATTCCTGATCGCTGTAGGGCTCCATGAGGCGTCTGTTGACCGCCCAGAATTGATCGAACTTGTCATTGATCAGGCCCAGCCAGAGCTGATTGTGATCCTTCTTTTGCATGGCAGAGATGACCAAGCCGCGATGCTTAAGCACATCGGCCTCCTTCAGGCAGGACAAGAAATGCGATTCCAGCAGCTCTCTAAAAATCAATCAATCACTATGCATTAGTTATGGGATTATAAATTAATATTTTGTCTTTAGTATACTTTGTGTTTAATTTGACTAGCTTCTCCTCGGGAAATTTGGAAAAGTGTATGGTAATGCTCCACGGTTTGCTGTCCTCATCCGGATGCAGTAGATCATAGAGCACACCTGTGCACAGCAAAACCAAAACAAAAGGTACACATAAAATATACATGAATATTGGTAATTGGAACTGAGACACCCATGCGCCCATCCCTTCTCCAGCTCACCCACCAATTGGATAGTGTAGACGCAGCGGCGTTCCATTGAAATCGAACCATTCGGCGCCCTCCTGATGCTCGGCGGCTATGTAGCGGGTAAAATACTTTCGCACCTGAGAACAAAATTAAATTTTTCCAGAGATAAGCAAAGTGTCTTCTTTGTTAGTTGTTCAATTTTACCTTGTCAGTGACCAGCGGTAAATAGCTGAGACGGGAGACCATAAGATAGAACGGCTCGGGTATAAAGCCGACTATTTCCTCGCTGTCGGGTTGAAAGCAAATGCCAATCTGACCCTCCCATATCATGCGCAGCACCTCCCGATCATGTGCCATTGTTTATATATTTATATTTTGCACAGAATACACTTTTGCAGGTCCCGTATGTTATTGTTCTTGCCATTCACCGTGAAGAACCGACCATTGCGTTGGCTGCGCCAATGTATCGGTATATCGATATATCGTTGTGTGTTAGTCGCCTGTCACGCGCACAAATGGACAAGCACGATGAGAAGTTGTGGCCATTAAGAAAATTTACGATTTGAAATAATAATGTCTTATTCTTTAGAATCAAATTAGACACAACAAATATATATATAATAGATTTCAGCCATTGCGATACGCAAATTGAATGCGATTGTAATCGATGCTTTCATGTTGCAATACTATCGTTATCGACCGATAATGTCCGTCGTTGCTATCGTGTGTGATAGCTCGATTACGATTGCAGCATAGCAAATGCAGCTCTGGAAGCGCATAAATAAATAAAGTTGCTCGAATTTTAGGCCTGCGGTTGCGTTTAGTTTTATTGCGCTTAAATGTAAATATGAAGTGTGCATCTCCAGTTGCATATGCCGAGCAATACGAATCAATAAATATACACATATATGAAAACTGATGAGATCGCGCTTGTTTTGGCCAACTGAATAAAACGCAAAACGAGAAGCATCGGCAACAACAGGCCTCAACAGAATGGATGTTGAAATACCTGTTTTGGCTGGATATCTTAATGTTCCAACACAAACTGGATTTTCGCTTAATCGTATCTCGAAAAAGGTAAGAGCCTTCCAAAGATCCGATCTCTTGCATTATTTAACATTTAACATAACACAATGTTCACACAGTGCAATGCCAAACCAAATTGTTAAATGCAATTTTATAAATAAATATATTATGTCAAATGCGTATTAAAACAGGACATTTGCCATGTGCATGTCCACTGTTGTGTGTGTGTGTGTATAGCTGTGCTATTGTATGTGCGTATGTGTATGTGTGTGTGTGTATATAGTTGTGCTATTGTATGTGTGTACGTGTGGGCTGTGTGTATGTATGTGTGTTCGTCTAGATATCTCCATCTGCATACTTGTTGCATACAAATGAGTAGCATAAGGTGGGAGAAAGAGAGAAACGGCGAGCCGAACATATTTTCGATTTGCGTGTGCGCGCCTTACACACACACACAAACAAACACGTGCATGTGTATATGTATGTGTATGTATGTATAGGCTAGCGATGACTGCTGTTTTGGGGACTCATCCATATTTGTTGCTGCTGTTGTTGTTGTCTCTATATAAATACATACATAAATGTATGTAGACACATGTGCAGATACATTATTCACATATGTCAGGAAATATTCTCTGAGGATTGGGGCCGGGCCCTGTGACAATATATGCAATGTATGTGTGAGTGTGCATAACTGTGTGTGTGTGTGTGTGTGTGAATGTGTGTTTGTGTATTGTTGTCGTGGTGGTGTTGGTGTATCGTTATGTAAGTAACGCTCGAAATTTCATTGGAAATTTGATTAGCACAACATTAAAACTCAATACGATAATGGTTAGTTCGAGCAACAACTTCGAGATGTGCTCACAAAGTTTGCTGGAAATATAAATAGATATAAAATATGCTTGTTTGATATTCATATTTTAATATTTTTATCCTTAAATACGTCTTGGGAATGGACTCAAAACGTTCGCCGAGTTCAGTTTCTTATTCCAGTTGATGTACAAAGGAAATAGTAAAATTTCTAGAATATAGAAAATTATAATCAATTTATATTATAGATATGCTAAGAAAGATGTGTGCGTAGACTCTTAACTTTATAATACATCTTTTATTTAATTATATATCTCTTTTTTGTAGAAATCATGCAGTCGCTTCTGTCTCTTGTTCAAGGCCAGTCGCCATGGCATTGCACGCCTGGAGATCTGCGAGAATAAAGATGACAAGAATCCAAAGATCTTTACGCTGGAGAATTGCGTAAAGATCACACAGGAACCGCCGCCAGCGAATCTCATACAAATTGTCAAACGCAACTTGCAGCTCACCTTGAATACCAACAGTGATGAGGAGCTCAAGACTTGGGTTACCGCACTGCAAACAGTCGCCTTTTGCGACAACAGCGGCCTCCATGCCGCCCACAGTGCCATCGAGGAGGATAATGATCTATACTGCAGCTCATTTGTAAGTCACACACAGCCAGCGAGAGAGAAGAATACAAATAACAAACTGTTAGCTGTATTTGCAGTGTTCTTTAAATACTTTAAGCATAGGTCAAGCGGTGTTTCCTATTTCCTATTTGTAAACTTTACTTTTAATCAGTTGCATTCTTCTTAACGACAGACAATTTAATCACGTATTAATTGGCATATTCGAGGCGTGTGCGTTTCCCGAGGGTTTCTAGAACGATAAATGGCAAATGGCAAATGGCGTTCATCAGTTCAGCTGTAAAATTGCATGCATTTGTTATCCAGCCAGGTGAAGCGCATTGAATGCTTATAGAATAGGTAGTTTGAAATTGCGGTGACCTTTATAATAATAGCGCACTTTGTCTTTATCAAATGTGGCCAGAGCACGATCAAGGTGCAAAGTGGTTGTTGGACAATCAGATTGACATATGCCTGCCTCTGTATTCTATGTTTGCTTTCGTTAACTTGTTCAAAGCTATCCAAACTCGAATTCCATTAACAAGTTTGCAATGAATATCGATTATATGCAAAGGCATTTAATCAACTTCCAGCTAGTTTGCTAGTAAATTCAGTTCGATTTCCGTATTAACCGTCAGATGATCAAATTGAAAATTTTGACAAAGTCGTCCGGCTCGACAAACTTCCGACTCGTCACATAAGCTGGGCATTAGTATCTTCTCATCGAAGCTGCTGTCAAACGGACCACTGCTGCCTGAAGCACCTTCCAATCAATGTGATTTTGACAAAAATGTGGGCATTAAGAGGGAAGTGTTTGCCGTGAATCCAATGCCCAATCGAGATTCCCAGCAGGGCACCAGTTCTGTGAGCAGCTCAACCAGCTCAATTGAATCCCTTGCGAGACTTTTGGCAATTGCATGCTGAGCTGTATTCCAATTCTTTATTAGCAATGGATTCATTAGCTTGGCGCTCTTTCAACTGTCATAGGAGCTCTGTGAATGAGCCCATCCTGTTGTATTCCTCCTGCTTGTGTCTCTCCATCTTTTCTCCTTCATTTTTTGTCACTTTTACTCAATGTGCACGCAGCACATGACAAGCATTTGGAAGAGGCCTCTACAAGGGCATCTTTTGGCTGGAAATCGGGAGTGGTTATTTCTGCAAAAGTTGATCTTTATTTCATTTTTTGTGAGTTGAGCTCTGTGAGCTTTCCGCCATCATCGTCAAGCTTATCAAGTCGCTGCAAATCAGTTTTTTTTGTTAAAGGCTATGTCAATAAACTGCGCGATTGAATAATATTTATATGTAGGCATTATTCACCGACTCGAAACCCAATATTCGATATGATTTAACACTTGGACAAACAGAAATGTGGAAACAATCAAACAAACAAACACAGAAAGCAATGCCATTTAATCAAAATACTGCGTAATTGTTGCAACAGCTGCTGCTGCTGCCGCTGCTGCTGCTGATACTTGATACACACAAATATTAAAATGCATATCTTGTTTCATTGATAGGACGGACTGTTTATAATAACGCTGATACCGTCGGAGGCGTCCATCAGGTGCAACATTGAGCCGCGCACATATATGCTGCAGATGACGCCAACGGAGCTGCAATTGAAATCGGAGGATCTGAATGTGACGATTGCCATGTGGCCGTATCGATTCATACGCAAATACGGCTATCGCGATGGCAAATTCCAGTTCGAGGCGGGACGCAAGTGTACAACGGGGGAGGGGGTGTTTACGCTGGATCACACCAATCCGCAGGAGGTATTTCGCTGCATGTCCGCCAAAATGAAGTCGATGAAGAAGCTCATCAGCGGCGACAGTCTCAGCAGCATCGAATGCGGCGAGAATCAGTTCAGTGCCGCCGCCGGCATGGAGCCAGGATCGCGCAGTCCGTTGCCACCATCGCCGTCGAGCAATGTACACAGCGGCGAGTTCGAGATTAATTCAACGCAAAGCTGTATTTCGCTGCGCGGCTTCATCAGCTCCAACGATTCGCTGAATAATTTCTCCAGCAACGGGAATAGCGGTATCAGCTTATCGGTGCCATCCGTGCAACAACAACAACAGGCCGCCGGCAAACACATTCCGAACAAGCCGCCGCGCAAGCTGCCCGCACCGCTTGACCCTCAAACTCAATGTGATAAATACAAGAATCTTGTGAAATATGAACCGGTTGCCATAACGACATCGTCGCCCTCGGATGCCAACAGCAAGAACAGTGGCTCGGCTGTGATACTCAAGCCCGCCTCCCCAGATCCATTGCGCAACAGCAACAGCGTTGCTGGCGTCGGCATTGGCGGCGGCTGTAGTAGTCCACCCGATTTGCCGCTGCGCAATGAGAGTTGCGGCAAGCTGGCAATGGAACGGGACTACGAGTCCATTGAGAACATAACCGATGCGTGGAAGACGCGCGGCGTGGGCGATGTGCGCCACTGTGAGCGCATCCCCTCCACCCTCCACAGCTGTGACACTGACAGTTTTGTGCGCCAACGTTCGCAATCGAAACGCAAGGATCTGACTCTGACCAGCGGCAACAACACAAGTAGCAGCGGCAGTGGCAGCGGAAGTGGCAACACGTGCACCGCCACCAGCAGCAGCAGCAGCAACACGCCCAAAATTATCGACATTGATATTGGGGAGGGAGTCGGCGTTCTGGTCTCACCGGATGCAAGCTATGATCGCTTGGACTTTCTGTCGCCGAACAATAAAACCTCCAGCGGCTATAAGACAATTGTGAATGTGACGCTGCCAGCGAATCGAATGCGTTGCAGTCCGCCGCCGCCGAATGAATATGAACTGATTGCTAGTCCCGATACTGAAAGTTTTCGCAAGGCCGATGACAGTCATCTTGGCTACGGTGTCCTGCGCAAATCCAACAACAACAATAATACCACTGCCACCAGCAACAACAACAACAACAACAATAATAATAATAACAATAACAACAATAATAATATTAACAATAACAACATCAATACACTGCCCGCCATAAACAACAACAACAACAATAACAGCTGCAGCAGCAGTAGCAGTAACAATATTGCAGCGGGCATCTGCGTCACGCCCCCAACGAACAAGAGCAGCGATGCCGCCCTCGATCATCGCAACTACAACGGCCTCAACTACACCATCGTCAGCAAGCCCAAGCGCGTCTGAGAGCAGCACAGGAAGTGAGAGAGCGATAGAGAAAGAGAGAGATAGAGAGAGAGAGATAGAGAGAGAGAGAGAGAGAGAGAACACAGACAAATACATAGATAGTTAGACAGAGAAAGAGTGAGAGAGAGAGCGAGAGAGAGAGGGGGGAGCAACAATTTTGGAGTCGTTAACTCATTTAAAAAACGCACAATTCGAATATAAGCGAACAAAAATTTTGTATCAAATAGAAAGAGACACAAATAGACAGACAAAGAGAGAGAGAGAGAGAGAGAGAGATGGAGGCAATCGATTTGAAACAGCCAGTGGATCTTCAGAGCTGTCGTCGCTCGCAGTGCATGCTTACATCAGGTTTCATACAATATTATAACACACTGAGGAATAATACATTTTCACAATAGCAAATACAAATTAAGCATTCCTTAAGCATTTTATTCTAGCAACTATTGAATATGTGTACACAGATATATACAGATATATACAGATTATCTCAGTTGAAACGAATGTGCCTTCATAAAAGATTTGTCCTTACAAAATACCATCTAATTTTAAGTTTTCGAATCGAATTTTTGCATAGCATATTTAGTATTGGTTTTAATACGTGCATTAATTCAATTCATTTTGTCCGCTGATTAATATTTCTCTTCTTTTTTTTTTTTGTTTTTAAAATATTTGACAGTAGACAATTAAATTGATTGCCCCCATTTAATTCCCTGATATATAAATATTTGTGTAACAATTTGTCTTTATAGATCAGTCTGACTGTATATTTATTTAATGCTCATTGTATTTATTATAATGATTGAAATGAAATCATTATGATCAAAGCCATATCCGTTTGTCTGTTTCAATGGAAGATCTAGTCTGGAATTGATGCAAATCAACAAATTCTCGGTTCATTCTTGATTAGAAACAAACGATTGTCAACTAAGCTGCCATATACAAAAATCTCCGTCTTCTTATAAAGTATCCCAAATGTTTATTAGTAAGAAAAACAACAAACAAATTTGCCTACAAAATCCTCATATTCACTGGATAAACTAAACATGTACTCAACTTTTTGTTTATTGTTAACCATTTGAATGTGAAATGTTTTCATGATGTTATATGATTTTGGTATGAGAAAGATATATATGTAGAAGCATATTGATTTAATTTAGCAATTACAGCTAATGCAGGAGCCAACTCTCTCAGCATCAGCAGCAGCAGCAACAAGAACAATAACAACATTTTTACTTGTTTGTACATAAACAATACGATTGCAGTAGTTAATGCCTATGCCGATGGCTCCTACAACACATCGTGTCAATGTTCGTCTATAAAATAAATGGAGAAGATGTCAGAGAGAAAGAGAAAGTGGGAGGGGGAGGGGAGGGGGGGGGGTTGATCTGTGGCGCCATCATTGTGTGTCGTTGTAAACGGCATTTGGTATTTGATTTGAGCATATACCAAAATTGTGGCGATTTTTTCATTGTACTTTTATTATTATTATTTTTTACTCGCAACAACAGAATATTTTTATTTTTATGTTTATATATTTTTTTTTTATTGTCGACCCTTTTAAATGTGTAAATAAAGCAAACGAAAAATTATAATAAAAAAAGATTATCAAAACATAAACGATGAATTTTTGTTTTTGTGTGAAATAACACAATAATAAATTTATAATTTATAATAATAATAATAATAATTTTATAATCTCTGACTTCATTGATGTGCAGCTGCAGTTATTATTTTATTGATCTATTTTCTCTATATGCATTTAAGATTGTTCTAGTTATCTGTGTGTTAATATACATAAATGATATATCAGATCTGGCTACTGATTGCTATAGCTTTTCTGTGCAGCCGAGCAAAGGAGGCGTTGACGCTTGTCAATGTGTTTGTTGCTTGGTTGTTATTGCTTTTGTGGCATTAAGATTTCAAAAATCATTCGACAGAGCAACGAGAAATTTTTTGAAAAACTTTTGGAAAATGTTACTGAAACGTTTGCAAGGATTTCAATGGCGCCCATTGATGCGCCTCTATTCTTCTGAGCTTGTACACAAGGTGAGTACCGTAAATATGATCCTATATATCATAACATATATATATATATATATATGTGTATAATAAAAAAAAAATAGGACTCGTTTATAGAAACTCTACGCAAGAACTTTAAGGAGGATGAGCTTAGTGGTGTTGTGGTGCCGACGTTTAAGAAGGCCATGCTCTATCCCGATGATATAGCAATTAAGGATATATCTGGTGAATTTACATACTTTCAGCTCTTCATCGCCGCCAAAAAGTTGGCCATACAAATCTCAAATTTTTGTGGCAAGTATCTAAATCCATATTTAAACTGGAATCAACTTGATGTTGTTCTTGTTTTCATTGTTGTTTTGTTTACAGGCAGCGCATCGCAAATGAATGTGGTATTCTTGTGCTCGAACAATGCACTGTGGATAGTTATGCAGTGGGCATGCTGGATCTCTGGCCAGGTGGCTGTGCCGCTAGAGCCGAATCATGGCATTGATGAATTGCTTGGCCAGGCCACCGATTGCAAGGCGCATCTGGTGATTGGCACGCCCGGCAGCGAGACAATCACCCAGGAACTGGCACAGAAACTCCAATCGGCCAGCATTGTGGTCGATCATAGCTTTGTGCCCACCAAGGAGAGCATCTCCTCGACGGCCATGTATGCCAAACAGTTGGTTGGCCGCGACAGCAATGTCATACCAGAGAGTATGCTGCCCAATGACTACTATGACAATGCACCGGCTATGCTGCTCTATACGCCGAGCTCATCGTATTGCCGGAATAGTGTGATCCTCACCTATCGCAATATTGAGGCGCAGATGGGTTGCCTGACTAACAGCTGGCAGCTGAGTGCCAGCGACAGCATGCTGCCCATCATCTCGATGAATCGCATGCATGCAGCAATTGGTGCACTGCTTGGTGTCGGTGGCAACATAGTGTTGCATCAGAAATTTGAAAGCAATATAGCTTGGCGTTCACTGCTGGACATTAATAGTCCCTCCAAGCAGCGTGTGAACATCTTTCTGGCCATGCCCATCGTCTTCAAGCGTCTGATTACCGAATACGAAAAGATGTTTGCCCAGGACTCGCGCATGGTGGAGTACATCATAAATCATTGCAAGCATAAAATACGATTGATGGCCACCGGATTTGGCCTGCTGCCGGAGACGGTCTTCTATCGCTGGCGCGATTTGACCGGACATAATATCTACGAGTATTACGGCCTGCTGGAGACGGGTCTGGTGCTGGGCCCCGTGCTCGGTAAGCAGACCTTGTCCGATAATGCTAACTATTGTCCGGGCACATTGGGTGCACCGCTTGTGGGCGTGACGGCGCGTCTGGTTAATAGCCAGGGTGAGCAGCTGGTCAGCTCGACGAGCTCGATATCCGATGCGATATCATCGGACTCTGTGCTGCGTGGCTCCGTTGTGGGCGAACTGGAAATAGCTGCTGATCATCTCTATCCGCTGCGGGTCTCCACCAATCAGCAGCTGATGGAGCAAACAACGAATCAGTTCATCAAAACCGGCGATATTTGCGCCTATCAAAGTGGTTGTTTTCATTTCCTCAGCAAATCGACGGATGTTTTCAATGTCGGCGGCTACAAAATCTATGGGTCGGAGATCAAGAAGGCCCTTATCTCGCATCCCGGCATCAATGATGTCGCCGTCCTCGGCATACCCAATAAACTGTGGGGTCATCGCTTAGGCGTCATTTGCATATTGTCCCCCGATTCGAAGGTCGATGTGGAGGCGATCAAGACATATTGCTACAGCCAACTGCCGTCGCATAAGCGACCCACAATATTCAAAACCATCGTTGCCAAGTAATTAGCAAGCAATCTATCGATCTGTCAGTCAAGTAATCAATTTATCTAATTATGAATTGATTGATAGATCGTCGATCAAAAATTTTTGTGTTTATCGTTCGAGTAAAAAGAGACAACAGCAAAGAATTATTGTTTGATGGATTTGATGATTGTAATCAACTCGAAAATTTTGTTCAATATGCCTTCAGTTGGCGTACAAATAAGTTTGATTAAATTTTGGGATATATGTGTGGATTCAATTGAAAAATTTTTTTTTTTCTTTTTAATCTTTGTCAGCTTGAGTCATGATTATGCAACGTTTAACAGTACTCGTTGATTGACAGATAGTTAAACACTTGATTTTATATGTTCATCTTTATTAAACACTTGGCTGAACTAGATACAAGTATTAGGAAATATTAGAGATTTCTAATTTTCATAGTTGAAGTCCACAGATTCGAGGGTGGAGCACAGTGACTCATAAGAAGGATTGTATCCACGCCTGCATTTTTCACCCGCTTCCTCGCAGGCCGTATAGACGGGCCGGCCAATAAAGTTGGTGGTGGCATAGTTGCATGCCACTATGAACATGGTGAAACCATCTTGCTGATAGGTGGACATGGCGCAGCCGAGGCCGATAGAGCGCTCCTGGACAACCGCCGTAAAATGACCAATAGTGCTATTGATGGATGCAATTAGTTACTGCGATACTTTTGTACTGTGTATGAATACACTTACGGTCCGTCATAGTTGTCGGGATACTCTGCCAAATATTCTTCCGTGACGTACTGGCCCTCATCGACCCAGTACTGGACAGCATCACGCAAAAGGGCGTGCACATCCGGTTCGTCCGTTCCCCAGTACCCAGACATATAGAGATTCTGTCCGGAGTTCTTGATTTCATCGGTGTTATGGCATTCATCGTGCTTCATTACGCACTGCTTCACATTCAACTCGGCCAGTTCGGCGAGCTCTTGCATCCAATACATAGTGGCCATGCGGCACGCTTTCACTGGCAACAAGCCATTCCCGCTGGCCCATTCTTCGCGCACCTCATTGTGGGCGTCCGTAATAACATTCTGCGCCTCCCTATCCAGTTCGATCAACACGGCATCCGGCGGACATGCATCCCCCCAGCTCTGCAAGTCTGCATTGTGAGAGATGCAGAGTGCAGAATTAGTTGGCAGCACTTACCCCATCGTTGTTGCAACCGATGTGTTCCTGGCCGGCGTCACACAGATCGGGATTACAATAGTCCGTTGCCTGACTGCACGCCAGCAGACAGAGTACAACAATTGTCTGGATCATCATCTCCATCGTCCAACAGTTGTAGCTGCGACATTGACTGAATTTGCTGTTAACCATAATGGAACTGCTTGTGCACCGGTCGTTGAGAGTTCTCCTTATAGCCCTCACTCACATGGCTAACAAACGTGATCAGTAAAAAAAGTAGTAAAATCCGAGCAGGTTGATAAGGTAAATAGCGTTGGCAGTTTGAACGCAGCTTTAACTTAATTGAAATAACCCAACTTCAAATAAGCCACGATAACCAATTGGCAGCGTTTCACTCGAGCATAGACGACTGCAGCATACTCAGTTGCCAGTTGGAGTTATGCGAGCACATTTTATCACAGTTGGCAAATAAGCATCTTGTGGGAGTGGTTGTGTGGATGCCTTTTGAATTTGAAAAGCTCAGTGAGAATTTATTTATTTTTCCTTTTAATCTTAGGAGGCAGTTCCTAGCAAGCCACCTTCCAATTTTAGTAACTTTGCTCGTGGATTGTTCCAGAAGGAAAAGGAGTTTTTGAAGATCAACTGTCTTAGGAGATCATTTGGTGAAATCTTTCGCGTCCGGCTGCAAAAGTTTCTGGCAGTTGGGGAGCTACCCCGGAGAAAAGCGGATGAAATCCATTTTTTAGTTTAAAAACTCACTTTTTTTTTTAAATGAGCTTCTTGCTAATTTTAAAAATGTGAATTATTTATAAATAAAATAATAATAAACGCCAACTGACAATTCTAGAAAATTTCTTAAGCTAAAAAGTTAGAATGCTGAAGTCGAGTCAGCTCGACGATGTGATACCATGAACCCATTTGCAAAATACATTGCTGTAGTTTTTAGGGCCATCTTTCCCCTTAACAAGCTGTGCACATTTATTCAAACCAGATGTGAAATTGCTTTCATTTCTTATGGCTAGCACGATTACTGGAAAAAACAATTACATCGCATGTTTTTAAGCCCTAACCAAAATCAGCAGCTTGCTATTAGTGGGTGGCCTTTATTGCTATCGGCAATCGATATGTGACGATATTTGTGACATGAAATTAGCTGGAACTGCACGAGGTATAAATGTATACGAGAACATCCAAACCTGTAGTCTTTAGCTGTAATATACTTTATGGGTCCGGTAATGCTTCCTTCTGCACATTTGCACAAAAGCATTACACCATTTCTAACCATTTTCAGTCTGTTAAGGGAATGAAAATATTATCTTCTGTTGAAGTAATTTTGAATGAAAGTTGAAACGTAAAGCAATCGTTTATCATCTCAGATTGAAGTGCTTTCTTCGGTATCTAGTGCAACAAGTGACTATGAAAAATCTAAAAAGGTCTGCTGGAAATATCTTGAATTTAACTAAAACCAATTCATGAACAAGAAAATGTCTGAAATGTGCAATTGGTTTTCTTAAAAGAAAATAACGTGTCTGAGTTGTTGACTTTGGATTATGAGAAGTTTAGATTATTTACTGGTAAGTTAAAACTCCTCCATTGTAACTATTTTCATAACTAGATTCGTTTTAATTAGATCCAAACAGAGTTTGCTTAGCATATTTCTTTTTTATTTATCCAAAATTTCAAAATTGATAGCATGTTTGTTGGACTGGGAATGGAGCCGTCAATGGCTGGCTTAAGGACGTTAGGCTATCTGGAACCAATCTATCCGCCCCGCGATCTCACAATATTGGACTGGGATGACAATTTGGAGGTGTCGCTGCTGCTGGTGATTGGATCTGTGATATTCATGCAGCTGCTGCTCCTCCTTTATGTTGTCGTGAGTACCGTGCAACCTTTGGTCATCTATCGGAAGCAGCGCAGCGAGAGCATCCGTCGACGGTACCGCAACTTCATCCTGCGGCGCCTGCTGGCACAGCTCGATGAAGCCCTGATGCGGCGCTCAGACGCTGGTGAGGAGCTCAGCTCGTGTATTGAGGCCAAACAGAGGGCCGAGTCAGCGATTCGTTTGTTCTGGCGCGATGCCACAAAGGCGCTCTATCCCGAACATGAGGTGGACTCATTGACAGCCAGTGATATGTATTTCGTGCTGGACGACGAGGAGGCCGCACAGAATTCCGCTGGCTATGCCAGCATCGATTTTACTGTAACGCCTTCATTCCTGGAGAGCCTATTGTATCCAGAGCGAGCTAACACTTGCAGTACAAAAAAAATAAAATCGTGAAACTCACCAAGGCAAAGAGGAAACTCGCTAAAAGGTTTACTCGTTGCCCTTCCTGGCAACCGAGCTAGGTAAATAAATTCAAATAACATTTAGATGTATATTAAAACAATTCGAACATTACACTCGCACACAAAACCAGCTAGAAACATTACATTAAATAAGAATACATTTACAAATATTTGTTTATATATAACACATTAGCATCCTGTCAATATAGATACATAGGTATGCATGGCCTCGCATACCTTCAGCTATGTACAATTAATGACGAACAGAAAAAAAACCCAATCCATTGTGTTGGTTGGTCACTTCTTGAAGCAGATCTTGAGGATGCGTATGACTGGCGCCTCGAACAGTGCCGAAATGACAAATGCCGAGCAGAAAGAGACAACAGCATTGCCCAGAAATGTGGTCAATATCATGGGATTGTTCAGATGCACGGTGCCGCTCATATGCGATGAGCAGATGAACATGATGATCGGATGGATGAGATATGCGCAATACGTGAGACGCGATAGAGGCCACCATACCCGATACGACAATATCGCATTGACGGTGGGCGCCAGGCCCCAGAAGCACGACAACACAATCCAGATGAGGCCGCATCCAAAGGCCGTGTGTCCAACGCCCACATAGAAGGCGGTATTCAAGACGCTCAGCTCGCCCGGCCACACGCCAAAGATGACAACGAATAGAATGCCCAGGCTGCAGGTCCACAAACTAAGATTGAGCCGCCTTGAGATTTGGGGCGGCGTCTTAAACTTGTACAACGCATAGCCAGAAAACATGCCTATTTACCAAGAGGAGGCAGCATGCAGTGAGTGCGTTTTCGGAGTAGATATTGTTGCACAACTTACCCACTATGTAAGGACCGACACGCTGCCAGGGCTTGTCGTAGAGAAAGTCAAAGGACTCGAAGGGCAGCGCCACCTTATGGGTATACTGATGCTGCAGCGATATGATGCCCGCAATGCTCCACGAGCTGAGCAGGAACACAATCAGCGTCACTGCCACAATCCTGAAGTATCTGAAATGTGATCAACAAAATATCTTAGGCAGCAACACTAGCTGAGACGTGTTAGTGGCAAAGGACTCATTATTACGGGACACTCTGCCCAAAATTGATGAATCCCGCAACTTTTCCCGCAGAGTTTTCCCTTAAATTCCCAATCAATTTGCAACTTTAGGCAACGTTGGTTTGCGAGCATGCAGCGAAAAGTCGCCCCTTGACTTGTGTATATAACTTACTTTCTGGACAATGCGAGTAAAACTGTTGACATGACATAGAACTGCATATCGTTGGCCATATACCAGCTCCACATCATGCACATCTCGTGCTGCGGAAAGAAGTTGTTGATGTAGAGTATGTTGCGCCACCAATAGATGCGGCAAGTGTTGTGCTCGATCTTGGCCGGCTGAAAGACGGAGGAGTCCAGACCCTGTCGCACCGCAAAGTCATTGAACAACACCACAAAGAGGTAGACGGGCGTCAGGCGTAGATAGCGATAGAATAGCATCATGAGAGTGTCCAGGATACTGCGCCTAATAAAGCCACTGGGTGCCGCCTGAAGCTTGCGCTCCTGCTTCACATAGAGCAGGGTGACCAGCAGGCCGCTGATAAAGAAGAACGAGTCCACGGAGAAGGTGGCATTGCCAATGATCTGATACCAAAACGAACGCTCCGTAATCACGCGCTCAAACTAGATGATGATGATGATGAAGAGTAAGAACAAAATAAAGATGATGAAGTTGCTTAGTCGAAGTATTCAGTTAATATCAACCTTATTCTCGCCTATGGCAAACATTTGCAGATACGTGTGCACCATCATGGTCCAGAGCACGGAGAAGACGCGCAGCCCATGCAAACAGGATGTGTGCGACTGGAAGTGAGAGCGAGTTGATGTGCATACTGAGAGTGTAACTGGGTGGAAGACACACTTACCTCCTTTGTCTTGTCTATGTTCAATATGGCCTTGGCATTTGTTTGCAGGGCAAAGCACAACAACAGCTGCTGATGCAAAGCTGCAACGAAGTTGACAAAATATTTTCGTAACTAACATTTTTGATGGGTTTCTCAATGTGTATCACCTATTGGCTGCTCGGCCTCGTAGGTGCCTGGCACACCCGTACAGCTGCCCGTCTCCACCTGATAGTCCGTCATCTCAGTCTTTTCTGGTTGCCTGCCCACTGAGGTGGACGCTGTGGTGTCTCCAATTACTGCCTCTGCTGGATTGGCAGCGGCATCTGTATGCCGCATCTGTTGCCTGTTGCCATTCATATCCACGTGTGCATCCAGTGAGGTATCTGTGGTCACAATGCCATTGCTGCCCAATGGACGCATTTGGAATAACTCAAACGGTTTGCCATAGTAGGCATTCTCGTAATCTCCACCCTTGATGGACGCATCGCATTTGGCGCTTATCGCTGGTATTGGTGCCGCAATCAGCCGACGATCATCGATCTTCATCTGGTAATATGTGGCCACTATCATCACCAGCAGCAGCGTTAGCAGAAAACTTCTACAAAGTTTTCGAGTTTTTGAGTTTTTAATTTGAAATTACAAATTGTTACAAATTGTTTACTGTGTACCCACATGAATATCTGGAACTTGAGCTGACGCCAGTGGCTGTAGATGCCGGGAACGGTGCGAACACGCAGTACTCGCAACGCCGGCTGCTGGACACTAGACCCATTATGTGCTCCCAGCATTGTTAGCATGCGGGCATAGGGATCGAGGGACAGTATGGACTGGACATCATGTGCCGAGCATGACTTGGGCAGACATTCGCCCAGGCTCAAAGCTTGCTGCTGTGTGTGTGTAAGAGAAAGTGAATGTTAGAAATTATTGTCTGCCCGAGGTGTCTATCGTCATACCGATCGATTGAGACGCGGCAAGTGGAGACTGATGTCTGCCACAAAGAACTCCAGCTCGAAGTGCTTTCGGTCCACATTGGATTGCTGCCGGTTGAGCTCCAAGCAAAAGGACAACTGTCCCAGCCACTTGTCATTGCCAAACAGCAACTGACCCCGATATCGTCCCGATGCATCGTAAGCTGTTATCAGAGAACAGTTAAGATAGGGACTTGAATAGTTCTCTGATGGTATGCGGAAGTCCTCTAAGGTAAGTGTTGTTTTTGTTTCTAGAAACACTATTCGTTGCTCTGTGGACTACATTAAATATACTCTTCTGATTTGTAGCTAGTTCCCTGAGTGTTCCAACTTATCCAATACACATCAGTAATCAGATTTATAAGATTTGAAAACGAATAGGATATACTAACGGATCATGCAATGAATGTAAATAAGCTGTAGGAAATGTGTTTACAGATTCAGAAAGACCACTCATTGATCAATTCAAGATGAATAAATATGAGTTGACTATATATAAACAGAATCCCAAAAGATCGCTAATTATTGAAATACCAGAAAGTCTGTGAACGATCATTAATTCTTGCATCAAATAACTTTTACAATCAGAAAGAACTAAGTGAATAGTGAAAAGTCCCAGAGATCGTTTTTGGTTTGGTGATGAGTATTCAAATGTAAGAGTTGCAATTCATTTCATCCTAATGAATTCCACTGACCTTTCTGTGCCCACTCGTAGCTGGAGTGGAGTGCGGTTAAATATGCCTGCATCTCGAGCCCGCAACCGGTTCGAACATTTGTGCGTATCTCGGAGATTTGCCAATAGAAATGATCGTACAGATTGGTCATAATCTGAAAATAGTTGGCCGTGCCATAGAGACTGTCGGCCATGGTGCTTCCGGTGGCATTTCCGGTGACATTACTGCCCAGATATCGACTGATGCTATTGATGGTGCTGCCCAGGGTCTTAAGCTGCATATCATCATCGATCTGTTTGAGCAGCTCGCGACCCTTTTTGATGGATGGCTTATTTCGTAGTATCTTTAATATGTGTGTGCCGGATGTGCTTGTTGTGGTTGGTGTTGCAGTTGTAGCTTCCATTGCTGCTTCCACTGCTGCTGCTGTTGTTGTTGTTGATGTTGTTGTGGTTGTAGTTGGTGTGGTGGGCTGTGTGGAGCTGGACTCGGGCAACTCGGATATATTCACATCGACTGTGTCATTATCATCGGGATTTATCGGCGTGTAACTGAGTCCAGGTGCATTGCCATTGCTGAGGACGTGCTGCTCCTCACTGCTGAGATCACCCTTCTTGATGACCTCATGCTCCAGATCCTCCAGATCGCCTAGGTTGAAATCAAATGTGACCGGATGCAGCTCGTATTCCTTGAGCGTATGCGGTTGCTTCACATACTCAATGCTGGGCAGCACCTTCTCCAGCGGCAAGTAGGGCTTTTTCTTCAGCGGCTTCAACGGCAGCACCTCGTGTGTGTTGAGTGTTAATGCTGGCACCGTCTCGTCATCAGTCTCATCGTCCCCGTTGACCTCATGCAATACGGTGACGTTATCCCTGCTCGTGAAACGATGCACAGCAGCAAAGACACCACGTCTCGCTGTGGAGGCCAGCGCATTGACATCATCCAAACTAGTTGCCGTTTCAGTAATTTTGATTTGATTTGTTGCGTTTTCAACGGCATTGCCTTGGCTGGTGAGGATCAGGATCAGGAGCACGAAACCGAGCACAAGTCCACCCCATAGCCTGGATGACCTTGACATAGTGTCGCTAGAGGCTGTGCGCCTTCAACAACTGCTGCTTCTTCTCGTAGCACCTAGGCTCTTGGGCGGACTCCTCGTTGTCGTGCCGGGACTATCGCTTGAGTGTTCAGCAATTCAGACGGAACTCTTTCTAATCGCTACCCTGCATTTTGCTTATCATTTAATACTTGGGGTCTTCGTCAGTTTGCGATTCTCACTTCTTGCTGACATCGTGTCCTGGCCTCTTAGCTTTAATTCATATGAGCATTGGACTGACGTATATCCTACATGTGTATATATTATTGAATTAAATTTCTTCATTGCTTAATCAACACTATAATGATGCCACCCCCAATTCCATTCCCCTTCCCCTGGTGCACATATTTGAAGCAATTGTTTATGATCAGATTTTGTTGTGGTTGTTGCTGTTGTTTGACAATTAATGGCTTTAATTGTTTCTAGGCGGTCGCAGGTTGCTGCAGATTGCCACAGCCTGGCGCAGCTGCTGTGAAAGCAAGAAACAAGAGAAAAATTGCAAAATTTCCTGGTTAAACTTGTTAAACTTGTTGTTGTGACCAGCGACCGCTGCAAAGCCGAATGCCGAATGCTGATAGCTGGAAAATGCTGCTGCATCGATTGAGCCTTTCTTACATAACTTCCGCATCGCGCCATCAGCCATCATTTCGCATTCGGCTTTGATGATGATCTTCGCCACTGCACTCGCAGTTTTCACCTTATTATGCAATTTCTAAATTATGATCTCAATCGATCGTTCATGCGCCCCAAATACACGGTTTGGCCATGCCAATAATTGATGAAGTGTAAATTGAGGAGACTCCACCTAGTCGTTAGTCCGTTATCTCTCTCGCTCTTTAAATGATTTCAGATCTGAATGAAGGTTATTCCAAGCTAATAAATCATCTGTGAGATAATTAAAATCTGGCAAACATTTAATCCATTTCGATACGGACAATTTCCTGTCCCATTATATCTGTTATCCTTATATATTTATGTCAAGAGATAAGTGTCATCAATCAACTTATGTTTCCCAATTGAGATTATTCCAAGAAGCTTAAAGCTTGAATTAAGGTGCTTGCATACATATAAGTTCAGAACACAATCTATAAATTAGTCCTAACTTTGTCAAAAAAAAAATACATTAATTTAGTTCGTCTCATTGGAAAAAAATTAAGCAAAACTCTTTTCCGGTTTTAACTTTAAAGTCAAGCGAAGCTTAATAGCTTTTATACTTAATCAGGACCATTAAAATTAACCTTATGCGTAAAACTCCACAGTTTTGTGAACTGCAAAAGTTTTGTTGTTTTTGAAGTTTACATCGGCCCCATCCGCTTCCATTATTATTAGATATTAACCTCATTGGAATCCCTCTGTTAAGTCCTGAATTTTAACCATTAAATCTTGATAACAATGAAGACAGGAAAACCAACTCTAAACAAAGTATTTTTTCATACTTTTAAGTTGATTGAGATTATCCATTCCTCAATGCTGTTCACCAAAACCAAAATACATTTCAGATTGTGTCTTCAGGCCCAAGTATCTGTAGGGTAAGCAAAAGCCTGTCCATCTGAAGTGTGTTTTTTTCTTTGTAGCAGCTAATTTGAGCCGGAAATTACTCGAATAATAAACTGGGTGACTTGGCTTATTGTAGACCGTGTGAAATGACTGACTGGAAGTTGAGATTTAATGGAGTCATTGATTGCTCAATTCACACACAGTGCCATTAGCATGCCAGAGTCTTTGGGCAAATTGCCCATTCACTGGCCGCAATGCACCAGCGTCCACTGAAGATGTGGGTGGGTTTTTGCCATCGAATGTGGTGCAACATATTGCAATTCAATTGTGTGGCAATCGCAGTAGCAGCAACAACAGCAATATGGACAATATACCAACAATAGAGCCACGCAATGTTGTCGACGGATTGGGTGGTCTTAGGGGAGGGAGGTGGTGCGATATGTGCGCATTGGGTGGTAATTGGAGTGGCAAACAATAACAAAAAACAGAGTAATGAACAACAAAATAACACTTGAAAAAAAAGGAGTACACAACTGCTAGTTGGACACAACGTCCACCTTGTTTTTTATGGTTTGTTTTTGTTTATATATGTGTGTATATATATATTTTTTTGGGACTTTAAGATGACGACCGATGCTCAACCGAAGCGATGAAAGTAAAAACCGCAACTGATCAGGCGCCGCAAAAGCTGGCAGCGTTGCAAGCGAACGGACGGCCACAAAACCATAGCCGAGGTTGCTCGCGAACCAAGCCGAGCCTTGTCTGAGCTGAGCTAAGCTGAGCTGAGTTGAATTGAGTTGAGCTGTGCAAATAGACGCAGTCGTGCATATGCAGAAGGGATGATGCGGGCGGGGGTGCAAGACAGTTGGGGGCAGAGACGCAAATGCAGTTGCAAGTGCAGAAGTCCGTCTTTGTGCAACTCTGGCTATGCGTGTAACTGTGTGTGTGTCTCTCTCTGTGTGTGTGTGTGTGCAAAGCGAGAAATGCACAATAAAGCAAACAAGCAAAAGTCATAATGTGCACTAAAAACCAGGCGAATGCAATTGCCATGGAGGCCATAAGTTGGTCCAAAGCTGGCTTTTTTGCCAGCTATCCCAAATGAAAACGAAATGTGTGGATGCAGTTTCTTATTGGTAAGTAGACAAGCCGAGGGGGTCGGGGACGTGCTAGGCACAAGAGCGTGATAGACACGATGCAGACTCCAAACAGATTAACAATAACAACTACAAAAAGACATGAACTGAGCGTACTGACTGGCCAGCCAGCCAGCCAGCCAGCCAGCCAGCCACTCAGCCAGCTACCTCCAGGTGAAACGAGCCATTGCCATTCGCTATAGCCCCGGCTACCCCGGCATGCATCCCGCACGCCTGTTGGTCAACTGGCAGAACTAGCTGGTGTTCAACAAAAAGAAAAACATGTCGCAATTCAACAAAAATGGTAACAAATATATCACGAATTTTGTACGAATCAACAAAACCAAAAGAGTTCAGTGGCAGCCACACAAGATACCAAACTTTCAACAGAAACGCCCTCTTAAGTTCACTGCATGAATGGTAATTGTTTAAAAGTAAAATATTATTTATATTTATACATTTACATTTATTCGAAATTAGTCGAAAATGTGAGCAACAGGAAAATTTAAGTTGGTTTGATTTACGATTCGAGCGAATTTCTCAGCCGGGTTTTTTCCTGGCTTCCAGGTTCGAGGTTTGCTTCATCATAGTTTCGTAAAAAAAACCCAATGCATATAAAAATCGAATTTATGTCGTTTTACACTTTCATTATAAGATATACCTATTTTTACTTACTTTTTAAGAAATATAATATTCTTTTAAAGCATACGAACATTTTTTGCAATCAAACTAAGTTCATAAATTAGATGGCTAAAAGAAGAGTTTTCCCTCAAGAAGCGAATTAATTTGATATATATTCTAAAGTATTCCATTCAAATGCACTAGTATTTCTCAAACTCCAACCTAATACAAAATAAAGCCTTATGCTGTGTGTGTGAAAATTTGTATGCAGAAATTATAATAATATTTTTCAATAGTGATCCATGATAATCAGTGTTGTGTTTTCGTAACCCCAACCTCAGTTTCAGTTTTGTTAATGAAATCGAAATGGTTGCATGTAATTTGCAAATGCGTTACAAGTTTTTGTCATGCCATAACTCAAAGATACAAAATATGGTTATTATGCTTAACGCCTCAGACTAGTGTGCCAGAAGATGTTGTTGCATGAACGAGTTGGGCCTTGAACATTGGCGGGTTGAGACAGTGTGGCAAAACTTGTTCATGTCTTTACATAATCAAGTGAATCGAATGTGCTTTGGACTTGGCAACGCTATCCATTCAGATACACTTACAGGTACACATTTTGCCATGGCCAAATATATCTGCAATGGATTACTAATTGCTCTGTCCTCGAAGTACGCTTAGATTAGAGTTCAAGTCGGTTCAGAATAGGATCCCCCCACCCCCTCCCTCAGATATTTGAGGCCAATCTGCCATCTGCATCGAGTAGCCAATAGTATAATATTTAAAGAAAGCGACTTGTTTGTGTGTTTGTGGGAAAAACAATCGTGGCAGGCACTGCTTCCACCTGTAATGGGCGGTATCATTTGAAAACAAAAGGGGGCGAAAGCAATTGAGGCCAATACCTTTGTTTAGTAGAGCTACAGCCCTATTGGCCACGCCTCTGCTTCGTGTGGCACGAGCCATCAAACAGGCTGCAAATGTTTGCAATACTCTGTACCCAATGCGATAAACGAGTATATTGCGTCCAAGCAATATCCGTGTGGCTGCCGGAATGAATGAACTCAAACTTGGAATATAGAGAGAAAAAGTCCAGAATTATCTAGCTGAAGATATGTATATTTTTGTATTTATTTGATTTGGATTTGATTGTTATTTATTTATATTAAGTAAATTAAATACGATCAACATTTTTTATCGTAAATTTCATTGTAAAGGATCGGAGAGGCTTATTTGTATTTTGTAATGTGAACGGTTAATTTTTGTCTTAGAATCAATCTTAGAATCTCTAATTTCTGCAGAGAGAGAGAGAGAGAGAGCGAGAGAGTATTGTGCAGTCGATTACGCCGCTTTTTTGTATTACATATATACATATATATATTTTGTGGCAAGCGTCTCCGTTCCAATGACGGGGCACAACGGGCGACGAGGCAAGCGAAACTTGCTACCAGTGCCTGGTGATAGTCGTTCGTCGTCATGAAATGAAATGAGTGTGTGAATGTTTGAGTGTGCGAGTGTGTTCGTGTGTGTTCGAGTGTGTGTACTGTGTATTGGCTAACCGGCAGTGTGATGCAATTTGGCAGACACTCAGCGATTACGATAGCCAGCGTGGTGGTAGCCAGCTAGTCAGTTAGTCAGTTAGCCAGGCGCTGATGGCGGGAACAATGCTTTCGCATATTGAATGTTTTTTCGAGTGTTGGCTTCATTGCCGATTGCCCCAATGCGCAGACGACACGACGAATTCCACTGGGTCGACATGGACAGCACAGTTAGTAAAAGTTGATTGCGGTTTCACCTGTGAGGGCTGCGTTGTCTCCCAAATCTACTCGTACATCACATGCAACATGTAACAGGATTTTGCAATGTTTTTGTGTTTGGCATTTATTAAGTTTTGTTCGTATTTGCCGATCGTGGAATGATTCATTTGGCCATGTTCAATTCAGCACTGATTTATTTTCAAATATTGCATACTTATGATCATTTTTGGCTTTGTGTTGCATACTTCCAGGCAGGCAGGTTTTAACTCATTTGCATTTTCCATTTGTTGCTGTGCGCTTTTTAGAGTTTTTCTTTGATTGCCTGCTGATCAAAAGCTTTTTTAAATGCGGTAAAACATAATTTGATGTCGATATTAGCATAATAGCAATCCTATAAACTGGGTTTGGTACGACTATCTTTTTAACGCTCTCCAAAAACTGGCTGAAATATCTGGTATTCGCGAGAGTGTTAAATTAATTAATTTAAATTTAAATCATGTTCAAAAATCCATTGCTTTTGAAAATTGAATAACTTTCAACAAAGTTGTGGCTGCGGAAATTAGGATTCTTTATGGTTTTTAGGATAGTCTTTATATGAATTTTGATCTTAAATTGTGTATTGAAATTTAGTAGTGATATTATTGTTGGAATCAAGCCACGAACAAAAAGTTGACCATTTGAACATTTGATCAGCACTGACAAAGTTACGATAAGAAAGCTGAAGCATAAGAGTCAAAAAAGGCACCGGAAAGCAAAAGCAACTCAATGCTTACTTAGTTGTTGCTGCTGCAAATGCAGATCTCAAATTTTGATGTCACTTTTACTCGGTGTCAATGCAGTGGCAAATATACTGTATATATACATATATATGTATGTGTATTTATATGTGTATTTAATTTGTTGCTTTTGACGCACTGAAACCCTCTCCAAATGCGCGGCGCGTTTTAACAAGTATAAAAGGCTTAACAGGTTTCTAATAAGTTTTATTTCTCGTATTTTTATTTGTGGTCTAATGTGAAAAAGTGAAAAAATTAATATGATGTTGCTGCAATGAAATAGATCTTTACAGATTGTAAGCTCTCTTTTATGCTTTGCCTGTGGTTGCGCAACTTGGTGTTTTATTTATGTATTTTTTTTATTTTTTTTTTTATATTTTTTTTGTTAAGTGTAAAGAGAAAGATATTGATCTATTGTTGCTGCACACAACGGCGAGTGCATTATTTGACTATTTTCTCTTGATTCAATTTTGTACTTGCGCACATGCGCAGAAACATCCAAAATGAAAATGGTCTTGCTTATTACATTGTACTTATTCAAAATGACTGAATGAGTGGGTATCATAAAATCATATGCAATTGCTTTGTACTCAGTAATTGTATTAATTGTAATTCTCACACAAATTGATTACTTCATCGCTTTGGGCGAAGACTTTAACGGCTTCAAGCATTGCTGCAGTAGATTGCCCAATTACGGATATTTTTCCGGTAGTTCAAATTGAAAATTAAAATTAAATGTGCTGGCTAATTTCGGGCACTTCAAAAAACAAAAAAAAAATGCGAAAATGCTAGCAAATTCCAAGTGCTGCCGGCTGTGCAGCTGTGCGTGTTGGTTGTGCTTCTGGCTGTGGCCACATTTTGTCGACTTTGTCGAACAGCGGGCGAAGGCGAATTATGATCGCTTTAGCGCCTAACGACTAACGGTGCATGCTCCATTAGGAATGTGGCAAGAACAATCATCATCAGGCCAAAGCGTACGCAAAACTACTTACAAATCATCCGGGCAAAGTCCGGAAGGGCGGTGCGGGGAACATTCGGGTGATATTCGAGTGTTCGCAAATGAACTGCAAAAAATAATCAAGCATCTTAATGACAAGAATTTTTGATTCCATCACGTTGAAATTGCGGCAGTAGAAGCCCAAAGAAACAATGCCAAGTCATTATTGCTATACTTAGGGTTAGCGGGTCAATGCCCAATGCGGCTAATAACCCTTTAGTATAAGCTCTGAGAGTTCTCCAACTTTCCCTCTCCTTTTGGCAACAGTACTATTTACTATTAAGTACCACCTGGCAGAAAAATGAGCACTAAAGCGATATTAAGAAATTATTAATTTGCTTAGTGTGGAACACAGGCAAAAACAAAGCTCAACTGCCAAGTTCATAAATGATTCGAATGCGCTGTGCTAGTTTTTTTTTCTTTCTTTTTGTTATAACCTGAACCATGAGCGTAGCCAGGTATGACAAGGGGATAAAGTGATCAGATTTTCAAAAACTAATGAAACTTTACGAAAATACCTATCCGACTCGAGTTGACTCGAACAGAGCATTCTAAAATTTGTGGCAATAATTAAATTCTCTCCTTGCTTTGGCAACTAAAACTTTACAAATACTTTGAGGAATGTAACCACATCCGAGTTAATAACGGTGACTCGAATCGTTCGGAAACCGTATGGAACGATGCAATCGTGGGCAGCGATCATGTCCAGCTATTGTCTGTCCTCACAATGGTCATTTGCATTTTGGACAAGCTGGCGCAGGGCCCAAGCCAACAAACAAGAATTTGTGCATAAGATTGGTCTTGATGGAAAAGGTCAATTCGTCAATGGGAAAAGAGTTGGAGAAAAGTTTTTTCCTCTTGCTTTTATGGTAACATAACGGTTCTACTCTCGTTCCTTGACCAGAAATTCTCATGAGTTCTTCTTCTTCACGTTCGTTTTGTGTATTTCTTCCTCCTCTGGCTTGTTAAAGAGCCATCAGCAGACACAGCTACAATTTGTAGCTGTGGATTGTCCCTACGGTTCTTTGGGAACTCACATCTACAATTAGCCATCTACAAGTGAAAACGATGCGAAGATGATTGTTTGCGACACAGGTGTTTCTTCCACACACACACACACCGAGACACACATATAAACACAGTGCTTAACTGTCATTTTGTGTTTAGTTAGTTCCGGTCAGTGGTTAAACAGCCTTATCGAATGGGCACCTGTTGTATTGAAATACTCTTGCACTCGTCACTTTGACTTTGACTTTGACTCGAAATGCGTAACGCATTAAGACCATATCCTTATTTTTAATAATAATAACTTTTATTCATGATCAGCATCATTCCTAAGCGAGCAATTCTCTCCGAGATTTGAAGATAAGACTTGCTGCAGACAGTTCAGATTTTGAAACCGATCGGATCGGTTTACCTTATCCCATCGGCCGAAAGTTGGTTTATTGTGTGACCAAATTTGTTGTTTTGTAAGTTATCTGCATCAAATTCACTCAATTTACTCTTAAATGTCGTCAAGTTAAAAGAGTCGTTGTTGCTTATCAGTCTCTTTTTTATCACTGTTTCTTTCTTCTCTTGTGAATGAAAAATATCAATAAACAAGTTCATTTATTCACATTATAAAAATAAGCTAATCACTTTATTATTTAGATTCAACTTTGGCAAAGATTCTATTTTGACAAGTCTCCAAGATTATTTCGTCTTTGGCAAAGCAAAATGAATTTTGTCTGTTCTTGTTAAATTGGTTTTAAAAAGTTTCTGTCATTGCCTAATTAGTTCTGCCATTATAATTAAGTTTGCCTTGGCTATAAGACTTGACCAATTTGATTTTTTTATATCACTTTTTATTTTTCTAACTACTACCTTAACTTTTACTTTCTCTTTAAGTACTTAAATGTAGCTTGAGCCACATAGCAAATTACGTCTGCAGAATCATTTCTGTGTTCTTTTAACCCACATTTTTGTTTGTTATTATTTTTTTGTAAGGAATTTTAAGCATTTAATTTCCGAAGAGCTGATTTCATTTTCAACAAAAAGCTTGTAATTTGCACTGATTGCTCTCGATGGCCAACTGCCCCCATCATTTTGGGGCAATCGGCATAGATCTCTTTAGGCGACTAACGATCGACATGGCTCTGTACACACATCGTGTGTATGATGGCTTATTTTTTATGCTCTTTGTTGTGGGAATCGATGATTTTTATTGAGAATGTGGGCAAGCTGGAGATTAATATCGCTCCTACAGCGTTTTATGCAATTTGTGGGTCATTAGAACAACTGAATTTTCTAAACGCTCTTTAATTTATATAATTATGTCCCGGTCCAAGCATTTTGACGTTTTAAACATTCCAAAACGGGAATCCACAACAGCCCAAGGTTCCACTTCAGTTACAGCTTCAGCTCCAGCTTCAGCTATCAGTTGGGAATACACACAAAATGCAACCCAGGGCTGTGTGTTGTGATCCCAATCTTGAAATTACTCTTTGCTTTCCCTGGATTTGTTTGGTCTTGTGTGTACTACATGTGCTTCGGTAAAGTTTAAATTGATTTAATTATAGACTTGAATGATATTCAAGAGGTTTAGGCCCGTTTGGTAAAAGTCCGACAAACATATATAATAATAATGACTGTAAAAATAGCTGGTTAAAATGATATTTATAGCTGTAATTGTAAGCTGATTATAATATTCGGTTTTGACTGAGAGAGCAAAACACGTTCAAAATGAAACTGTGACTGTTATTATTTTTTATCAATTAATCAACTTTTGAAAGAAATTTGCGACTTTAAAAAGTTAAATTTTTGATCAGTTTTTATCAATCAATCAAATTAAATATAAAGTTAAAGACTACTTTTTATCCCAAAGCAAGTAAAGGGAAAATGTCGTCAAAATAATAGTTTCACATATGAAGTATAAATTTCATTGAGTTATGCTTGCTGGAACGTTGGGAGGAGTTTCTAATTGAACTAGTTAACAAAATCGTAGTTTTCAGTGAGCAAGAATTCCACAGCAATTTACTTAATGGGTATTGACATGCACGTGCTATGTACTTACATATATATGTAAGTATATGAATGTACATATGGAAAAGTGGTGGAATGTAAACAGAAGCATTAATTTAATTAACAAGCCGCCCTAATCAGCGATCCCTAGATTTTTGATGCTCCGTTGTGGGCTTTTGGAATGGTTTGTTGATTTTTTTTTGGATTTTGTTTTTTTTTTTTTTGGTTGTTGGTTTTGAGTTCTGGTTGTGTGGTGCCAGCACGCCATTTATCTTTGACCTTTTTATTTTTATTTTTTTGGTGTGTGTGTTTTGGTATTGTGGCTAAATGGGTCATTCGTCAAGGTAACTTTCATTTAGACGGGAAAACTCAGCGAACGTGGAGCACTTAATCATAATTTCATTCTCTCGCTTTGCTACGTTTTGTTCTTGTCATTGTTTGCCGTTTTCTACGGGCGGTTAAAACGATGAATTCACTAACAAGCCTGCCCTAGGAGAAACGGTACGCGCCTAACTAATTGGATCGCAGCTTCAACCTCTCTTGATGGTGGGGGCAATGGTTTTTCATTTTGTTGGGGGTATCAACTGTCAACTGGGCGTCCAGGCGTGCTCCATCTTATCAAAGGATGTGAGGCTGCCAACTTGCAACGGTAAATTGAGCTGGCAACTTCTCGGCCAGCGGCCCATTAGCCAGCCAAATGCCCAAGAGGGTCAATGCTAATTTCAACCTTTTGACAACTCAACCAGCTTAGGCCCCAACTTAACTCAACTCGAAACAACAAAAACCAGCTTAGATCAGCTCAGCATAGATCAGCAAACTGTGATGAGTGAGAAAATTGCGCTTGGAGGTCGTTTTCGAGTCGAGCTGGCTTTTGCCGCAGGCCATTCATTCTTGGCCTGCGAATCACTTTCCTGGCTTTTAGATTGTAATTTGAATTGAACTTTCATGCTGGTCAAAGCAAAGCGACGCGGCGCGACGCGACGCTCCTCAACGTCTCATCCCCCATTCATCGAGGGAGCCCATCAGCGGCAGCTCTAATGAGCCTGCCTTGCCACATCCGTCAGCCACAGTAATGGTGCTGTTGCTGCTGCTGCTGCTGGTGGTGGTGGTGGTCGTGGTCGTGGTCGTTGTGTCTCTGTTTTGGTTGTGAATGCTTTGCTAGCCGCATGTTATTAAAACTGCAACTCCGACCACTCTTGCATTTCTCCAATTCATTTCAATCACTTATTTTTAATGATTTGGCAAAAGCCAAAAAATAACTAAACTTAAGAAAAAAAAATGTATAAAAAATTAAATGTATTTGCAAAATGATTTCACTTAATTAGCGCATTGGAAAGTCGCCACGGTTACTTCAAAGGTATCCACAATAAACTCCTCGCACGTGTTATACAAATTGTGGCAGCCTATATATATATATATATATATATATATATAAATATATATGTTTTGTGTATATTTCAGCAGCTTTCATTTGATATTTCATACTAAAATGCAGATAATAATAAAAATAAATAATACAAATAACAATATTGTATTCAATACAGGCCAAGTGATCTGCTGTGATACAATTTTCCCTTGTTTTCATTATGTGATAATTTATTGATCGAATTAAAGTTAATCGACTATGTCAAACTTCAAAGTTCAAAGATCTTCGTTCATCCCATTTCAAAGAAGCAAGCCAAAAATGAACTGGTAAAATGCATAAAAATATAAAACATTGAACAATTATTACTAATACTAAAACTATATTTAATGAGTTGGTTTTTGTTGCCTCTCGCTCGCTTTTCCCATTTATCTCTGTGGACGATAAGAATCGTTTCTGTGGGTATTCTGATGTGCTCTGAGAAGAAGCTGCAAGGTGCAAGTGTGTGCAGAAATTGCTGGCCATCGATAAAGTTGTGATGGCTGAAGGCATCTTTGGGTGCGTGGGCGTGGGCTGATCCATGCTCCCTCTTTTGAGCCGTTCTTGATGCAGTGATTCAGCAGTTGAGGTGTTTGTTTGTTGATTGTTGTTGGCGGCTTTCGTCGCGCCGCCAACGCCCGTTGAAGCCAAAGCCCAACCAACATGTTAATCATTTTGCGCGTCAAGCGCTGTCAAATAGCTCAGCTGCCAGTTCGCCCAGACACTCGCTGAGAGAGATATAGAACCAGGCTCAAGACCAAGACCAAGATCAAGACCAAACCCAAATCCAGCTACAGCTGGAGCTCACTGCGCCGCGGGCGCTTGTTACAAATTTTGATGGACGTCTTGAGCTCGGAATTGATTGGCTTTAATGGTAATGGCAAATGCCGGAGCCCCTAGCCAGAGGAAGATGGCTGCCCTAATGGAAATGGAAATGGAAATACGTATGGATGGGGTGCAAGTGTTTTCAGCATCTGGCAGCATCCAAAACACTCAAGTACATTTTGGATGGGCAGACAATTTGCCTCACAGTAGTCCAGCAAACATCACTGTTGATGATGATGATGATGGCAATGGAGATGAGTCGGAGTTGATGTTGATTGAGCCAGGGATCATTCCTTTTGGGCCAAGTTCAAGGCCAAGTTCAAAAGTGTTAGCACTCTGACAAGCTCAACTCAAATGGCACTGCCTTAAAAAACAAAACGAACAAAAATAATGAAACTAAGAGGGTCAGCAATGACAGTCAGAACAAGTGTTGCCACTCACAATCAAAACTAACAATACTAAGAATGTGTGCAGTTAACGACTGCCAGATACTCTGCTTGTGCATTCAACGGGCTGTAGATATAATTTTGAATGCTCACCTTTTTGTATTTAACGTTGTAACATTTCAGGATATATATATATATATATATAATATGCCGGTAGTAAACGTAAACGTTTGAAGCACATTGTTTAAGAGGCTGACCAATTCTTAATATAATCTGTTTGGATACAGATTTTAATCACGTCTACTATTTATAAATTACATTTAATTGCAGATACTTCAAGTAGTTTCTACTGGGCTTCTAGACAAAAATTTTTGAAGATCTTCTGTTCAGAACCACTTACCTGGCCATTAGAAATAGCTCTAAGGAATTTACTAAATTCTTTAATCAATAATTTTTAATTATTCGTACTGGACTTTTGAAAATATGTACTTAATATAGACGACACAAGTATGAACTATGGGAAAGACATTAAAATAAAGAGTTTTGGGCCTCATCGCCTGGTTGGAGTGCATAAGCGTTATACCCTTTGCGGAACGGCTTGACAATGCCAACCATATATACCTTAGCTCTGATCGCGAACAGAAAAGCAGCAGATCATGACTATAGTTGTATATATAATATATATATGTATATATATATGTATATATGAATGCTTATATATTTATGATGACTGCGCTCAACTGACTTTGATGAAGGATGCCCAAATGCCACAAAATGCAATTTCTTTTGTTTGCCATTGTTGTTGTTGGCATAACGAGCATTTTTATGGGTCGACATGGTCAGGTTTTCTCTCTCTCCTACATGCTAGTCAGAGATGTAGCTGCCGACGTTGTCTTGTGATGTCGTCAATGTCCATTTCCTGGGCCTCTCACAGAGACCGCAATCTGTTGCGTTTAGCTATGTCTTGGGCCAGGTTTCTACGACTTGTGTATGTGTGTGTGTGTGTGTGTCCGTTTTGTGTGTGTGTGCGTGAATGTTTCTGCATAATTTGCAAAATTATGGGAATCGAAATTCAAGTACGCCAGAGACACGGCCGTCTGCAAATGCCAGTTAACCAGTGAAGCCGCAACGTCACATTGTCTATGCCATTTCCCTACTCCCCCCCAAACCCCACACCCCCATCATCCCATCCCACCCCGCAACCACGTTGAAGCCTCATACCCCCTTTTGTCACCTGACCTGCAGGCGCAATGGCTATGTCTAGTGACTCCTACCCTAGGGTAAACACGATTGCCCAGCCAACTTGATCTGCGGTTTTCGACTTTCACAAACAGCCAACTGGCAACTGGTTAAAGAATTTACTTGCAACGCAGTTAGTTGCTGGCAATGACAATGAGCCACTCAGAATGCTCATGATGATGATGTTGATGATGTTGTTGTTGTTGCGATTTTATGCTTCATTAGGCCAAAAATTATATAGTGGCATCAAAAGCCTCACTGCCAGCTAAGTGACAGACAAGCAACAGCCACTCTGCAGCTAAACTGGCAACTAAATGAGCCAAGCAACAGCAACACAATGTTCCCCCCACGTGGGGTGGGCGGGGGCAACAATTGAAAAAGGGTGAGTGGAAAAACCTGGGTTGCAGGGGGTTAGTGCAAAAATTCAGCGAACAAACGAGTCGCTGCTGCACTAAACTGGGCGCTGGTGGTATAATGCTCAGAGTTTACTTTGCCAATTTCGCCAATTCCATTAGCAACAGCAACAACAACATCTCCATCATTATTTTCAACATCAGCAACAGACCAAACACCCATTTTGCAATTTCTTCGTATAGTTGTAAGTTTTAAAATTGATGAGCTTGCTGATGGAATCTGCCCAGGCGCTGTCCAGGTGTTAACGCCGCATATAACAACAAATTAATCAAAAAAATAAGAGAAAAAAAAAAGCAAGGAGCTTGATGGGTTTTTTTTTAAATTTTATTCTGTTTACTAAAGGAGTGTAGAAAGTGATAAATACATCAATTAACTTGAGGAATTTTTAAGCGATTAGAAAAACCAACGATTCGGTTCCATGAAGGTTCGGTTTTAATATAACTGAAATATGATTTTGGGAGGATATAAATCACAGAGACAGAAAACTTAACATCTATAAAATAGCAGGAGAATTCGTCAAGGAAATGCTGTTCTAGTTATAGATGCATATTTTTATGCTTTCTTCGTTCGCTGCGAACCGAATGTTTATTTTCAAATGTTTGGTAATCTATCATTCACATGTTTAAGTGACCATTTGAAGAATGTGTTGAATGCCTTTTGCTACCGCAAGTGCATTTCTCCCATAAATCAATGTGTCAGTTCTGAACGAATGTGTAGGAATGGAAGCGTTTGTTAAATTGTCACTCACATGTTAACGTTGTCAATTTGAGAATGCATTGAATGACGTTAATTCCACAGGTATGTACATATTCTACCATAAATGAATGTGTGGAAATGTGTGATGCTCGCAAGCTTTTTTTTTTTTTTGGGATTTGTCATTCACATGTTAACGATTAGCATTGATTAAGATTGGCATTGATGTTGACCAGTGGAATTCAGCTGTTAACTTCTAGTAAATTATGTATGATTCGTCAATGAATTGATATACAAATGAAATATAAAATTTGCAAATTTACTGTCTGTTTAAAGAGCAAGATTATTTCTAGGGTATGAAGGTGGTCGTGTTGAGTTGAGGTTGCACTTAAACGCTTTGCCTTCGGCTATTGTGGCCCGCAGAGTATCTTGGAATGTTTTGGCATCGGCTTGGACCACCGCACGCACCCGCATCACGACCATCGAGTCCATCCACATTGCTGCTGGCTGGGACTGGACTTGAGCCGGGACTGTGTTAATCTATGTAGATCTTTGAGAACATTCACGCGTATTCTGCTGGCGTGTCTAGTCGATAGAGCTGCTCAAGATTCGATCGTTTGCAAATGAAGCCAGAAAAAAAGAAGTCTTGTAACTATGAATGCAGACACTAAAAGCCTCGGGAGTGCAGTCTGAGCGACTGACTGAGCGAATGACTGACTGACTGACTAACAGACTGATGAACGGATTGATGCACTGATTCAAGTGTGAGCAAAATTGTAGTTGGAATCGCAATGCTCACCGCCTGTCAGCGAATATCAGCGAAGCGACAAATGAGCAAAAGAGACTAGAAATGCGGACGAGCAAATATGCTGCGGATCGACTTGGCTGGAAATAGGCTAAGAGATGGGCTGCCATGCCATTCGATGGAATGGGATGGGATGGGATGGGATGGGATAGCATAGGATAGGATAAAATGGTATGGGAACCGCAGCACGTCTGACACTAAGCATACCTCCTGCTGCTGCTGCTGCCCACTTGCCCACTTGCCCACCTGCCGGCCTTCTCGTTCTTTCTCCATCTTTCGTATTGGAATCTATTGCGAAAATGGAACCGCAGTTCGTTGTATGTGCAACTCAAGTGGCACCAGCTTCGTCCACGCTCGAGAGTCCAACACGATTTCCGAAGCACCAGCCAAGTGTACATTGCTGCCTTCAAGTACTTCATGCACTTATCGCACATATTTCAATCTTATTTCATATCCGCATTTAGTAGACCTGTGACCAGTGCACCAATGCAAATTATTGAGAAGTTCATCAGACTTGCTACGACTCCACATTTAGCTCCAAAATGGCAGCAGTTTCCGCCGGAGGCACCAGAGGAAGCTAATAAAAATCTTCAACAATTTTGTGAATTCGAAAATATACAAATTTTGTTGCAAAAGTATTATTATGTTTTTTGCCGTTTTTTATTTATTTTATTTGTGAAAAATCATGATTTCTAGTTTTGCATAATATTTAAGACTGGTTATTATTATGAGAATACAAGCAAATATAAAAGTGGTGAAAATTGCCTCAAAAAATGGTGGGAATAAAAGTTAAAAGTTCACCTATTTACAGTTATTTATTTAAGCTATCAGTGCTGCTCGCTCATAATGATAAGATGGTCTTAAGTGCTTGTGGTAATAACTATTTGCCATGTCGTTATGTTATGCTACAATCATCATATGCACGTATGTATTTATTCATTCATATGTAGGTCGTGGGCTTGCGTGACTCGAGGTTCTGGTGCATAATATGAAGTCGGTATGAGTCTCATCATGAATGATGCACGAGTGAAGCAGTTAACGGTTCACCGGGCACTCACACAAACTGCTCCAACTGGCAAGTTGCAAAGTAGTAAAACCTGTGACTTGGTTTGTTGCATAAGGAAACATTTACCTCCAACTAACTAACTAACTATTTAGAATGATTTCATCAGAGATGGGCAACAAATTGGCGCATCAACAACACAATCACAATTCGTTCGTCATGCCTACCCATCTCTCTCTCCCTCTCTCTCTCTCTCACTCACTCTCTCTGTGTCCCTCTCTCTCTCTATTGCTTGCTCGCTGACTACTGGTGCGATCTTTGTCTATGGCCTGGGCTTATGTCATTTGATTGTTGTTGTGCTCCATTTCTGTCACGCTTGAAGACTGCAATTGAGCCAATTGACTCCTCCAACTGTAGTTGCGGTTGAAGATGCTAAAGTCTAGAGTCTTGGTGTCTGCAGTGGGGGCGTGTGAAGAGTGCGGCCCATTAGAAGTGAGCTTGGAAAACAAAGCACAACGAGCTGCACCGAGCTTTAGAGAATAGGTACAATATCAAAATGAGAGCAACGACAAACGGCGACAACAATGGCGCGGGAGGCGCTCCAGGAAAATGACTAATTATGCAGCAGGCAGAGACAGGCAGTGGCTGAGGCAGAGACAGTGGCAGGCTATTGCCATGGGCGGTGCGGAGTGGGGCAAGCAGCTGATGGCGGAAGGCGGTGATGGCAAGCAACCACATTAGCGGCAACGGGGCGCGCTTTGAGTTGGTAGCGGTGAATGGTAATTGCGAACCGTTATAATGCGAGAGCGCGCGCATAATAAGACCAAATGGAGACGGTCATGAAGTTGGCCAAGTAAAGCTGGAGCAGAGTGCTTAGTGGACTAAATGGCGGTGACGGGGGTAGCTGCTCGGGAGGCAGGCAGGTTGACTGTTGGCAGCCCTCACGCGCACATTTGCTCCAGTTCCGCGAGGCAAATGTGACACTCGTTCACGCGTATTGAAGCTAAGGCCTCAGCGGCAACAACTATAACAACAACAATAATCAACTAACACTCACTAAAAGCACACACACACAGCACACCGTGGGCTGTGTGTGTTTTTGTGTGTGTGTGTGTGTGTGTGAGTGTTGCATATTTGCCTACACTCACAAAAGAATTCGCATTGAAATTAAAATCGTTTTTCTTCTTTCGCTTAAAAATCCACAGCTCTGAAAACCGAACTGCGCAGGAATCGCAACGGGATTCCAAATATATCGGAGTACACCATATATTAAAAAAAAATAAACTGGTGGCCTACAGTTAGAAAAAATAACATTGAACATATTTTTCCTTTCTAAATATAATATCTAAATGTACGAAAAACTATTTCTTTAAAATAAAAAATCAATCAATCCCTAAAAATTTGTGTTTTTACTACAACGCTTGAGAAATTGAAATAAGTATAAGAATATGGTCATTTTGTTTTTTCTGAGTGTAACTTGAAATCGGGCATTGATGTAATGACGGCGGCAACGTTGCTGACCCAGTTGCGTGTTAGCCGCAAACCTTTGCGCCGCGTTTGCTGTGTGCTGCACATCCAGGCTGTGGACGACGCTGGAGCAGCGCGCATCTTTTGTTGCACATAACTGTGTCAGTGGTGGTGATGCCAAAGTGGTGTCGATTTCGCAGACAATGCCAAATGTTGCAATAGCATAGTTGCAGCAAATGCTGCGGCCACTGCTGCAGTTGCTGCAAAAGGTGTCGCAGACATTTGCCATATTTGGTTACCATAGAACCGAGCAGGCAGGCAATCAGGCAACCGGGCAGCCTGGTGTTGCAAGTGGACCACAGCCTGGCGGTGCCCCAAGCGGTATATATGACTGCATTCGAATATGGACAAATTGCAGGAACTAACCCATTTCGATGACTTGACAATGCTTAATGGTTCTGAGTCGCTGACACGTCCCTTATTGCACATAAGCATTCCCCCCTCCTGGCCAAGCAACCGATTGATTGATGAAGCCGACCCTCTGCATATTGTACATATACCCAAGCAAGTAACTCTTTTTTTTGGGTATTACCAAATCGGGCAATGCAAATGTAACCTGTATTTAATTGCATTACACGCTCCTAATTCTCTTTCCACGATCTTGTGACTTAACGGTCTACTTATAGTAGTGGTTCTAAACTTGGTTTGTTTTTTTAGGCTTGAATTGAATCTACTTCAATTCGTTAAGAATTGCATTCCAAATAATTCTCAGTAAGCGGCTTTGTAGGTGAGTGTCATTGTCATTTGAGAAATAAGTCGATTGAAACTGATTTTAATTGTACTTTGATTCCATTATTCAATGTGATATTGTCAAAGTATTATCCTAATTTGAAAATAAGTAAATAAATATCATTAATTTGGCATGCTCAATGGTAGATGTAGTAGAGATTGAAGAGGTCACCCATTAGAATTTTACTTGTTGTAGCTTCTGTTGACATACTATAATTTATTGAGCAGTACATTTAACATATTTATTTAAAATATCTAATAACAGTTTTTATGATTGGCGGCTTATAACAAGCAGTCGCTTAAACGATTGCTGGTACACATGAATTAATACTTGACTGTCTTTAGATTTAATCGGCTGAGCACTGGAATTCGTTCCAGAAACTTGCTTTGGGTAATACGAAGAGATGTGCGACTACAGCCACAGCCACAGCTTTGTTGCTCCGATTTAGTTTGTTAACTCTAACAGTTAATGAACACTTACAAATCTAAACTTAAAGCAGAGCAAATCTATGTGCATTTGTGGAATGTTCATCTTCATGCTCAGCAGCTAGATAAGTGTATTTGATGTCAATGTCTTTGCGTTTGTTGTTATTGTTTTTGTTAATGTTCTTAATCACAGATCGCTTGGTTTCGAGTCAAGGCCTACGAAAATTGCTACAGAATGTTTGCCATAGCTGATGGCAGTCTGCAGATACTTACAGCACATCCAGTAAATGGTACTCTATACTTATATATGAGTTAGTTCTGGCACTGGGCTTGATGACATCATCAAGTCTGTTGCAGATATTTGTATATTACAGCTACAACCAGGAGTACTACTAATTCTTACTCTTTTTATACCCTGAACCCGCTGGCAATGGGAAACAGAGTTGAAAGATGTTGAACTTGGCAACTTGACTTGGCAACAGTCAGAGACATCAAATTTGAAATTTTAGTTCTCGTGTACCAAACGCAGATTAAGTTTTTTTTTTTGGTCATAACAACACACATACAAACACACATTTAGTGGGTGTATTATGTTAATTTCAATATATCATGTTAATTTCAATATATCTAAGACGTGACTGACTTCTGGTTAGAGACCTGGGTTCAGGGTATCTTGAAGTCGAGCCCTTTTACTGGAGTATTCTTACTTAATCTTTTCTTCGTCTTCTTCTTCGTTTTTTTCTTCCTCTTTTTATGATTCCTAACTGAACAAAACGCATTTAACTGTCAATTGTCACAGCACGTTCCATGCATTTGCTCGCTTGGCTGCTGGTTCCGCTTCTGCAGTTCATAAATCAAATGCCCGAAAGCCCCTACAAATGATGACTTTTATCTTCGACTGACTGCGTGCTACAGTAGCAACAGTTGTTGCAACAATATCAGTTGCAGTTGCAGTTGCAGTTACAATTGCTGTTACATTTTCGTCGTCTTACCCACTGCATTTGACTGGCGCTTAGAACGGTTCCTATAGCCTGCTTCCTAGAAAATTGAGAAAATAATAAGATGAAATTGTTTATTGAGTTCGTGTCCGCGCTAACGGAGTCTTTCACTGACCGCTTGTCAGCCGCCAATTACCAGAAATCACTTTCTTCCCTCAAGAGGCAGATGATCTCTCTGCGGCTGTGGGCTCTGGCTCACATCCCGACTCAAAGTTGGTCACAGGCTCAGGTTGTGCCCATTTTGTGCGGCGTTAGGAAAATGTTTGCAAATGTGTGAGCATCGTGTATGAATGGTGTCGATCTCAGTAAACGACTAACGGATACCCTGTAGTTAGGGTGAAACTCTTCCTCTCGACTCACTCCCTACCTACAAAATAGATATGATCAATCGCTATAAAATTTTCACAAGATAAATTATACCAAATTGGTGAAAATCAAGGCAATAGTTTTCGAAACGCTGTTGAATCCTCCTTGCCGTGATTGGTTGCATACAGTCTTTGAAGTATTGTAAAACATCTGTTTATACAGGGTATACAAATCAGGAACTAAGAAACGTGAGCCCCACAGCCATCAATCGACCTGTGGAAAAAATCGATACGAAAAACGAACAAATTTTTTCACAGCCTTTTCGCCAGGTCCAAGTCAAAGATGCCTGAGCCCGCCAACGGCGACAAAAGCACTTAGAATCATTTTGGGGTTTTCTTTTTTTCATCTGTTGCTTTTTATTTTCGTTATTACCGAAGAAAGTTTTTCGCCAGGCCCCACAATGTTGGACATTTTCAGTTGGTTTTAGGGCTCTTGTTTTGTTTCGTATTTTTTGTTTTTTTTTTGTTTTTTTTTTTGTTTAGCGATTTGCTTCGTTTGGCTTTTGGTGTCTTCATCCACGTCTGGGTGTCTATTATTTTGTTGCCGTGTGTTTGGGATTTGGTCTTTTGTTCTAGTTGCTGTATGTGGAAAATGCTATCTAACGGCATCAGTTACACTACATAACTGTTCTCACTTTCTTGACTGCGACGCTGCCGCCGCCGCGTTAAATTTATTGTTGGTTTGTCTCTCTTGCCGCATATCCGGTGCCACAGATGGTGTCCGCAGCCATTACGATTACTTAGAGCGCATTACATGGCAAAGAGCCAAAGAATTGAAACAACAAACACAACCCAAAATAGAAAACTAGAAACAGGCAGTACCAGAATCAGAATCAAAAATAATACCTAAATTACAATTACAATTACAATTACAATTACAATTACAATCTGAATCATAAACAGAATTAGTTAAACACAGAGACTCTCTTGGGATTCTAAATTCAAAGATTTAAAGCGCCACAGATTGCATATCTGTGCAGGGAGAAGGGCCACAAGTGTGTTTCGGTTAGCTGACGGGGCATAATCGTCTGACTTAGTGGTTCTATAAGCCACTCCATTCATTCACGCTGCATTATTTATAGCCTCCAAGCGGCTAACTGTGATTGCATCATTTGCATATTGTCTCGATTTGTATGGCCTCATTCCAGATTGAGGGCATTAAAGGGTATTCGGGTTGCAGCTTGAAAGTGCAACTAGTTTTCTTTATATATAAGACATATCCGTTGTAAATCAGTGTTAATCGAATCATCGAATCGTACGTAAGAATAAATCAAGTAAGTTTAAGAATGCTTAATAGATTTTCTTCTTCCAAACTCTTCATAAATTGTGAACAGCTGCTTGGCAATAATGTGTTATATATATATATATATATATATATATATATGTGGATTCCTGATTTCCATGTCCACGACTTGGGCGCATCGGCTTAAACTAAAGACATCTCAACTATTTTCTTCTAAGCTGCGCAACAACCTGTTGTTTTGCAGAGCAGAGCAGCAAGTCCAATGCCGAAACCGAACCCGATCCGTATCCGATGTCATTTGTTTTCGGCTTACCACTTTCACCCGTCGAAGCAGATTACGGGCCAAAGAGCTGCGGCTGTCGGCGTTGTTTCTTGAGGCATTTATTAGTCAGCTGGATACATCAAATAAATCAAATGCAAGGGGTATTCATAAATCGATTGACTATATTCAAATGCATAATCAACGATACATATTTTTCAGTTAATTTAAAAAGTATGCCAAGAATTTCCAATTAATATATGTAGATTTTCTTGTTGAAGACTATTTATAGAAGATTGTATACGTATTATATATGGTAGAAAAGTGGTAATAAATTATAGACAGAAATGCTATCGATCTCTGTAATCACCACATGAAATGTCACAATAATTACTTAAAACACATTACATTCTTGCGAATACCTGCATTAAAGAACAGTTATAGGCTTTTGCAATACAAATGAAACTAGTGTGTCTAATGTTTCCTATATAGATGATAAAAAGTAGGGCTATGATGTCTATGCTTAGTAAAATATATATTTTTCGGTATACGAAACGAATTTATTCTGGCTCATATCTATTAAAAATGTTTGCAGAAACTCTTTTGACTTGCAACCACAAGCCCAGCAGCCAATGCTATGCTCAGATTTATGGGTTCCCACACAACACAGGAATAGACAATAACAAGACAAGACAATACAAGACAAGACAAGATACACACACTCACACACATTTAATTTGACATGTGTAAATTGTTTCATTGGGGCCCGGCGAGTGAAATCAACGACAGTGGTGACAACTGCCGCTGGACACACATTTGTCAAAAATTGTAATGAAAGTAAAACCCATTAGATTCAATGAGTGGCGATGACCATGACAAGAAAGCAGACGTGCGACACGTGCAGACCCAAAACATCACAACTTTACGAGTGTACTCTCTGCTGTGTTTAAACAATGTCCGAAAGAAAATAATAAAAACAACAATCTGGCCAGAAATGCGTCTAGTTAAGTTGGCTACTTGTGGCCGGTGCAGCGGCTACACATTAAAATAAAATCAACTTAACACGAAAATTGTAAAAAACGAAACGAAACGAAGCGAAAGAAAGGCAATGTCTAAAAATAAAAGTCGGTCTGCGTCTAAATAATAGAAACACAGAGCGACAATCTTCCGCCCAGTTTTAGTTTTATTTCCATTAAACTGAGCTCGGTTCGGTTCGGTTTGGTTCAGTTCAGTTCATTTGAGTTGAGTTGAGTTTGGTTCAGCTATGTTTGCCATTGACAGCGACTTCAAGATCGACGGAAGCGCTGTTGTGCCGACATTTGTGCCCTTTCTTTGAAGTGAAATTTTGCCTCAATGCCACAACATCTACAATGCGCCACATGAAAAGCCTGCCAACGTGTTCAAGAGACATGGAAACCAAATGTTTCACATACTGCACTGCGATGCTTGAATACTCTTTCACTATATGAATTTAATTAAAATAAAATAAAAAATTAGAAGAAAGCTAATATGAGTAATAAATATATATATATAATTAGAAAAATTCCATAACTTATAAATAAAAAAATTAAATGGAAAATGAATTGAGCGAACAATCTGTAGTAATGATGAATAAGCACAATACAATAAAAAATAAGAAATAAGAAAAGTTAAAATGGTATATTGGGATAAGCAAACATAAATCGAATCGGGTTTGAATTGAAAAACAAAGCTTAAGCAAGAATTTTTCCTGTGTAACAACAATCATATGATACTATGATGATATAGAAAAATATAATGATTGAAAGATGCACAGGCTGAAATGGTTTGCAGCAGAGCGTTACAAGCTCAGTCGTCTAGCTAATCAGACATCAAATGAGACTTTGGGAATTTAATAGAGATGACATTCAGTGGAGACGGGTTAGGGGACAAGCGGCCGCATCGGCAACGACGACGAGGGTCGGACACGGGTAATGAAAAGTGCGTAGATCATTACTTGTTTTCCGCTTTGATCATATTCTATGCGTCTGTGTGCCGCTTCGTTGGAGGGGCAGCTGTGTGAATGGTGGAAGGCAGTTCGGTGAGGGCGGCAAGTTTGGCTATTGTATGCTTGTTGACTGCATCTTAAAACACAATTTATTTCGCGTTTAATTGCTATAATTGTGAAATTAATTTCGTTTTCATTTTCGGTGACCAGTGAAATCTTCTTTATATTTCTTCTCTCTCTCTCTCTCTCAATATTCGGCTGGCTGTCGGCTCTTTGTGAAGTTGAATGATTGGGATCACCCAGGCAGACCAGCGTCTAACTGGTCAGCAGTTTAATAAGCCATGTACTTACAGATCTTCATATGCAACCAGAGAGAAACTAAACATGAAATGCATTTTATCAGTAGAAAACTTATTATTCTATGAAAGTAATTTTTTCCTTTTTTTTTTAAATGATGCAATAAGAGTAAAATTTAATAGGCTTTACTTAATCAATCAAATCAACTTGAGCAATATTAAAAAACCAATTTAAATAATCTGCTTTTGGTATGTCCAATAACAACAATCGGGAGCATTGTTTAATAGCATTTCCATACATTAGGGAGAACATACTGAACATGGAGGAAGAGTGCGTGGAGGGAGCATGATGGTAGCTACCTAGAGAGATCCATGATTGCTGATAAGTCGAAAGAGTGATTTCGATGCTGGTTACTCAATGAATAAGAAATAAATTTACCATGAATTTTAAGTGATTATTTGATTTGTTTTGCTTTTTCTTTTTCAATATTGTATTTTAATTTTACTAATAACTTTTCATTGCGTTCACCAATTCTACATATAAAATCAGAAATGCCGCTTTGTTTTGCAGTTCTTATTCAACTGTCGTTAACTATCAATTATTACTTTGTATATATTTTCTAATAGTTCGATCAATATATGCCCACATATTGCAATGACACAAATTTCAATTAGCACTTTAGGATCTTTTTCTAATATTTATTTGAGTTGACAGTAATGAGTTCAACTATCAGCGAGCACTTTACGCATAATCACTGAACTCAATCGAGAACTATTATTTGCATTGGCAAATAGAAAACGAAAAAGACTTGCAAAAACAGCCAACGAACCGCTCAGTCAATATTAGCTGACTAAACACGGCCACGAAAAGACAGTTAAGAGTGAGACAACAATCAAATGGAATAAAGTCTACTCCCAGCCACGGAAAGAAAGAAGGCAAAAACCATCTATACAGTGATGCGAAAAATTTTACTAACCGAAAATTATGCGAGTGAATGGCGTGCGACGGTTGCTCGGGGAGGAAGAGTCAAAGGGGGGCAGCTGTAAGATAGGTAGGCAAGGGGTAGGGGAAGAGACACAAGATGCACAGAGACATAACGTGAGGCAGATTTGAGTTTCAAATTATAAAGCTAATGAAAAGGTTATAAATGCCGTTATGGCACACAAGCACACACACACACACACACACACACACACGTAGACAGACATGCACATATATGCTGGTAGAGAGCATAAGAGCCAGAAATTATGCCAATACAAATACGAGAAGGAATATAAATAGGAATAGCAATGGCAGAGACAGAGGCAGAGGCAGGGGCAGAGTTGAGGCCGAGTTGGGTCTCTTCTAATTTGTAGCTTAAGAAGCCCAAACCAAAACCAAAACCGAACCAAACGAAACGAAATGAATCTGAATTCGACTCTGCAGTGGAATGCTAAACATGCAACAGCAGCAGCAGCAGCCGCAGCAGCCACAACAGCAGAATCAGACAGGCCAAGAGCTTGTTTCAGCTAGTAGACGGCTTTGGATTTGGCCAAGTTCGCTTCACACGCTGACTAGCGATGCATCAAGCGGGCGAATTGATGCCGCCGATGATGAGGTGCCACTGCCAAAGCCAAAGCCAAAGCTAAAGCCAAAGCCACTGCCAGAGCCAGTGTTAGTCCGTCCACAAGCAGCAGAAGCAGCAGCAGCAGCAGCCAGGTATAATAAGTGTAGCCAGCTGCGACTGCGACGCCAGCTGTGGGTCTGCAAACGCTGAGATTATGCTAATAAGTTGGCGCTGGAGTTGCCAGCAAAACGGTATTGGTAACCAAAGTCATGGAACGCAAACGCCACAGCCACAGCCACAGCCTCAGCCTCAGCAGCTAGCAGTCAGCAACTCAAAGCGCTGCAAGCGGCGACATATATAACACAGAGAGAATAGAACACAGAATAGAAGAAGAACAACCACAATAACAAAAACAACAACAACAAGAGCAACACCAGCTAGCAGCAGCCGGGCCAGCGACAGCTTGCACAACGGCAATGTTGGGGGCAACAGAGACAACAGTAAAAGCTAAAGCTGCATTCTAGGTCAGTGACTACCACTAGGAGCAATGTTGCTGGTGCTGCTGCTGCTGCTGTTATTCAGTTGGCAATGGTGTTGGTCAACGTCTCTCATTCATTTATCAGTGGTCTTTGTTAGCAGGAGCAGGCCATGGAAATCGGTCAATTGTTGCCTAGTCAACTGTCAGTAAACTGCTTTTGGTTTTTCTACCATCTTATCTCTATACAATGTTGTTTTTCTTCATCTTCTTTTTTTTTTCTGTGGCATATTGCGAGTATGTTGGCCTAAATGGGTATTTGGGAATTGCAATTGATATGATTTTACTAGCGGAACGTGGGAGTAAGTAGTTGTGGTGCAAGTGGTCTGGCGATTCGGGGCTGTACTTCGAATTGAGCCCAAGTGAGCAACTACGCCTACGCGAAATGACCTTCAGCTAAGTAGGCACTAAAGATATGCTAATCAGCTGGCCAGACTAGCTGAAAGCACTGGTCCGCGCCAACACACGCCACAATTTGAATTTTTCCAAAAACAAAAACCAAAAACGTTACTTTCTCGAATTTTCTTAAAAATGACGCCAACGCACGCATTCGCTAAAAAACTGTATGATGATATAAATAATAAGCTATACTAAATAATAAAATAATTAATATTTTCCTATAAAATAGGTCATTCTGAGAAGATACTTACAATGACTGATATTTGTATCTGCCAGATGATTGTGGCAGATATTCGTAACTCTTTGTAATTTATAGGTTTAATCTCAGGTAGCTTTGTATAAATATATATATATATATATATATATATATGTATATATATATGAAATAAAATTTGATTGACAAACAACTGTCAGCGAAGAGTCAACGTCTGTCCAGTTCATTCATGGAATTTGTATCTGTAACTTGAAATTTAGCTGTATCTATGCGTGTATCTGTTGAGCTTTACAGTTCTTTTGCTCCGTTGTCGTGATCGTTATTGTTTGTGTTGTTGTCATCGCGCTTTTGTTGTTGAGCGAATGCTAATGTTAATGCTAATGATAATGATAATGGCCACTCGCAAAGCGATAATGATGGCCGACAGACAACACTCAACTGTCCACTAACTGGATTGACTAAAAGTCTAACAGACCACCTGACTGATGGATGTGCTCGGGCAGTGCGTCGCTCCTTATACATGGATAGATAAGCATTTGAGCAAATTGCAATTAAAATGAGTAACAATTCAGCGATTAACTTAATGCGAATTATTGCTATATAAATACCAGTTGATCTTCACAGACCTCCCAAGAAATGAATTGGAAACAAGAATAAAATACTTGGCAGACGATCGATCAGTTGGCACAAAAACGAAAAGAAGATAAAAATAAAATATACTTTTAGCTTTCATCATTTTGGATGGACCACTTTTTGATATTAGCTTTATTAACAACTGACTCATAACGCTAGCAAAACGCCCACAGTTCCAGTTCCCCTCTCTGTTTGCTGTTCGTTCTTATGGAAATTAATAAGCATTATTTTTGGCGCTGTGGATTTCAATCGATTCGATTTGGTTTCATAGGTGGGCGGGGTCGTGTAGCAGATCTGTGCTCTGTGGGTCTCTGGGTCGTGTATCACTTTCATATTGATAATCGCAATAAATCACAAAGTGGTTTTATTATTTTTATGGCATTTTGATTCGCATGTGCGTGGCCAGCAGCCGTTTACACATCAAATAGAGTTCTTTCATTCGTTTTGACTGGTTTGCTTTTGCTTTTGCTGTTGTTGTTCTTGTTGAAAAAATAATAATAAAATAACAGGCAACAGCAGAATTAGAAAAAATGACAACAACAGCGACAAACAGCAAAAAGTTGACCCAGTAAAAGAAAAAGTTTTTTTTTTAAGTTTTACTGCCCCTTCCTCCACAGATTATATATTTTTTTTTTTTGTTTTATTTTTTGCACTCTTTTGCTTTGTTGTTGTTGCTGGTATTCAGCAAATTTGTTGGCCAAAAAACTTTGTATAGTTATTAATTCTTAACGGTTTTTACTTTCACGTTAGAACAATATGGAAAAAGGCGATAATTATTTCAAAAGATTCCGCAACCCCGAGCACCCGGCGCATCTCATCGCCTTGTGTCGCGTTCGTTGCCTAAGTCTTTTGTTTGGCCTTCCGCTGGTCGCTGGAGTTGCCCTGCTATCTGCTGTCCGCTGTTCGTCAAATTTGTTATTTAGATATACTTATGTATGGCCAACTAACGGTCCCAGAATGACGAGCAAACTTTGCACTATTTGTAGAAGTTTAAAGTCATTTATGTTTCCTACTTTTTCAAATTTGTTTTTGTATTTCTTTTTGTATTCAAAAACAAAAGCAAATAGAAAATTCAAAAGGCCAAAACGAAAAGCAAATATATACACATTAATGGAAACTAGAACATAATGCAAATTATACTGGACAATGGCCAAAGAGGTTACCTCGGCCCTGGCCGCAAAGCGAGGTGAAACCTCGAGATCGAAGCCAACATGGGCAAACACTCTCTTTGTTTGATATATATACACTCATATTGGAAGTAAATACTCATGAGTATATATATATTTAAGATCTGGATTTGCTACAAATACTGTGCCCAGTACTTAAGGTCGTTCTTTGTTCAGATAAACGATGTTCACTTAAGTGTTTAAAGGATTGCAATTGAAGAGCATAAGTGGAACTGTTAACAAACTGGCTGTTAAAAACTTAAATCATTTAAAATTCATAGAAACATTAAGAAATCTGCCCCCAAATGTAATATTATTTTTCAATGGGCTGGCTGCTTATTAAGATCGCACGTCAAACGAGACTAATATTGTCTAATGACCATGTTAAGTATATATAGCTAGCTGCGAAATTTGGGTCAGGCTGATAATGCCATCATCATTATTGTCCATAATAACAAGCAGCACATGACATTATCTTTAGAGATGATCATGCAATCATCAACAGGCGCATTTTATTCTGTTTCTTCTGCATCTGCATCTTCTTCTTCCACTGAGTCGGGTTTTTTTTTTTATATTTTTGTTTTAACTGAAGCATTTTTCTGATATTCGTACAACTTTCACATGTGAATGCGACGTCTGACGACTGACATGATCATATGTGCCACTCTCCCACCAGCACCGCCCCCGTCAGCTGCCTGCCCCACCGCAATGGCGCCCCCTCTTTAATATGCAGTCCACCATAGCTCAGAAAGCTCTTTGACTTAATGTCTCGAGCGATTCATTTATTATGTTCTTCTTCTTCGTCTTCTTCCACTCTTTTTCTCCTTGCAATTTCGCTGCTTTTTTCTAATGGCTGTTTTGCGGCTGTTGTTGTTGGTTTTGTCTTCTTGCTGGCAAGTTACTGCCCAGGCTATAAATTTAATTTCAATGCAAAGTTACAGCTTAATTCTTATGCCCAGCAACGATGGACACGACCAAGACGTAGACGTAGACGTAGACGAAGACGAAGACGTTCATCATCATTATCAGCAGCAGCAGCAGCAGCAGCGAGAAAATGAGAATTCCAATGGCGGGGAATCAACTGCCCTTCGGCTCTCTCTGCCTACACCAACATCTCCATCCTCCGCCATCCCCTGACGCTTACTTGTTGCAAACATTTCACTTTTTTCGTGCCGCAAATGATGATCGATGTGCGCGTCGCATGTCGATGTCGCTGCGGCCAATGTTGTACGTCGCAACGTCGAATATTTCGCCTTCGTGTGGCTGCCAGCATTTTGAATTGGCAGAATGTAAATGCCCCTTGCAACTGCCCACTCCCCGCGCAAGCACGCCCCATTTCAGCTGTCAACAGACGGTGCCAAAAATTATTAAGATATATGCCAGAAATGTCTAGGAATTGTTGAAAAATTAATTAGTCACTAAATGGGCTCGCCTGCCATTCTTTTAAATTCAGCCACAACTCCAGGTTCATGTCCAACTCCAACCACGATTACTGTCCTTACCGGTCTGCGGCAAGCTTCGTTAATCAACAAACGGCTCCGTTCAGCGTGTGTCGCATCAATCAGTCAGCAAATCAGCATCACTGCTACCTAATAAATGACTACACTCGAGTCTTGTAGATGCCGCTGTCGCTGTCGGCGTCGACGTCGCCGTCGCATCTTGTTGGCTGCGTCAGGGCACTAATTAGACGCGTTGTGGCGTTGATGTTTTGGGGCTCGCTGCCAACTCGTTGCTTTGGCAACCAGACACCTGGAATCCTAAGCTCAACAGAAAAAAATTATGATGCCGAGGGCAAAGCGACTAAAACGATTTGGTTTGAGAAAAAATTCAAAAAATAAAAGACACCCCCGCACTTGAGCAGCTCCTCAAGATCTCATGAGTTTTCAGCTACCGCTCTACCCCTCCGCTCCAGCATCAAAACATAATAATAGAATAAGGGCAGAACATTTGTCCGAGTGCAGCTCGAGTGCCGCAGTGATAAACACCCTCTGCTTGAAGTCGATACTTAATCAAACAAATGCGGCTTAACCATCTGGAAGGGCATATAAGGGTAAGGGGGTTGACCACCGATACAGCTATATTTTTTTGTCGGTTCAGTCTTGATAAAGTTATAGCTGTAAAAAGTGTGAAGCCATCAACCCAGCTGGCAAGAAGTTATCTTTCCTATGATAAATATATGCTACATTGATCCGATCTGTAGCAAAAATATGGATATACTTAATGTACTCGAGTTGAAGGACTGATGCCAAATATATATACTAATGTATATATATATTCATGTCAATAATTCTGTTTATATAAATATGCATTAATACTCTGCTTTCCAGAAGTACTTAAAACTTTTCGTTTCTTTTGCAGCGGCTTGTTTCACATCAGAAAGTTACTTCATATCTGACAGGTAGACATGATTCTTGCCTCTGATACCAGCATATCCGTCAGCAGATCCGCCAGGCTTAGAGACAAGTGGAATGAGTATGGCTACCGAGAGACCTGCCCGCCTGGCTGGCCTTTATGAATACCATTTGGATGAGCTTCAACGACGATTTACTCGACTACTCGAGTTTAGAATCTGTCCGGATCATCGGGTATCGCTTCGACGACTTCCGGCCACCTTTTGGTCTATTGGTGGTGGTAGCCAGCGTTGACTTTTGTTGTTTGCTGGCCAAATCGAAAACTTGTTGGCCGCATTGGAAAGTTAACGGTGAATGGCCGTCTGTGATTAACTGGCATGTATGATAACAACTAATTAACGAGAAATCAAATCGAATCAACAGACAAAACAAACACAAAATAAACACACAAACACGAAACAAATAAATATGTACAGATGTACACACGTATGTTTGTTTGTTTGGCCAGGTAAGTGAAAGGTTATGCTCAGTGCAACGATTTGTGGCAACGTTTTTGTTGGCCGGCACAGCTGACAGACAAGACCGGAACAGCGGCCACCTAACCTGAACCCAACTCAAGTAAAGTTATCTGAAAAAGTAAAAGCCGGCTTTGAAGCAGTTGAGAAAAAAAAAAAACAGAACAAAACAGAACAAAACCACGCCAAAAGTGAGCAAAAAAGAAAGGCTGTCCCGTCTCAGAAATGACCAAAGCCGTGCTGCAAATATTTAGAACAAATCCAAACAAACCGAACATCAACAACATCAAAAGCAACAAAAAATATCTATGGACAAGCGCACTGTGTCAGCTGTGAGTTAAGATTGTCATAACAGCTGCTCGTAATGCGAGGAAATTCCATAAGGAGACGTTTCACTCACCTATCGAGTAGAATAGAGTTCGTGACACGGGTAAGCAAGGTGCGATTTGGCAGTTAGAGATGGGTGCGTGACACGAACACTTATGACTTCATGCAACTGAAGATGAAGACATATTTTGCTCATGCATATTATGTTGTCATGAAAATACATTTTTAAATTAAATGATTTCTTCTAACTGTAGATAACAAAAAAAAGATAAAAACACCTCCCTTGTAACACTACCATCTCAAGTATGACGTAACCAAAAAAAAAAATAAAATAAATAAAATGAACTGCGCTCCCTTCAATATGCAGTAATTGCAAAAGAACGGTGTTTTTTCATTTTTGCAGCTGTCAAATCGAACAGGCATAGCTAAAGTATGCGGGGGCGGGCGGATGGGGGTGATGGGCAGGTGAATGTGCAGATATGTGGGGGAGTACACTGTCAGTGTACTAAGTAGCGGCACTTAAAGTATGCGGAACCCAAAACGTCCAATGTAATTTTCTTATTTTAAGTGATTTTTTTACGCTTTCGCGGTGGCTTGCTGCTCCAGCTTCAGTTTCAGCAGCGACAGCAACAACTGCGACAGCAACCAACTGCCATTCGTTCCAATCTTAATTATTGTCGCTTGCAGTCAAGTCGGGCAGTCCCAAGTCAAGTCTCCACTGCCATTGCCATCGCCATCGCCATCACCATCGCCATCGTCATCTCCATTTTCATCTTTCGCTTCGGCTTCGTGTTTGTCATCGTTGTCGGCTTCAGTTTGAGCCATGGCAATTCATTTTCTGTTATGTCAAGACGTTGAGGCCCAGCAGAGAGCTGTGCTGAGTTGTTCTGTGCTGGTGCTCAATTGATGCCCGTTCTAATGAATTATGATTAGATTTACGGGTGTCTGGCAACTCTACAAGGCTGCGGCGCTTGCTGCGCTGTTAGTGCCACTGTTAGGACCACTGTTAACATTTTGCGCAGACAGCGCCGTTAGCAGCATGGCAATGACCTGCGACTGCGTAGAGTTTACTTGACTAAATTCTCATTACTCAGCCGCAGCCACAGACGCAGCCGCAGCCACAGCCACAGCCACAGCCGCTGTCTCGGTCGCAGTCGCAGTCTCCTACCAGGCAGCCCCTACCGTCTCCCCACTCCTCGTACTCAGTAGTCTCAGTCGTAGTTTGAGCAAGCGGGCAGCTTTAATGTTTGTTTTCTTGATTTCCAGCTAGTTTATTTTGTTGCCAGCCAACTCCGTTAATGTTTAATGCAAATACTCGGTGCCTTGGCTGATATTTTTTTTTACTTGTTTTTATTTTTATTTTTTTTTTTGTTATTAAATTTTTCTCATTTTAGTTAACATATTTCTATGGTAAAGGCCGCAGAATTTGTCACCCTCTGCTTTAATTGGCATAAAATCAACAAACTGTCGCTACTTTCTTTTCGCATAAATTGCGAGAAAACCAAATAAAACTGTTTAAATAAACCACAACGACTACAATACGTGAAAAGTTAATAAGTTTGCAAGCTTATTGCTCAATGATGTTGGGGTTTGATTGATGAACTAACTCGACATACGATGCTATGCAACTAGATACCAGATGGTATATTCAAATGTGGAATTCAACTCAGAACTCAGAAACAATAAAATAAACCTCATATTAGACATTATCGATATCTTGAAAATTGTGAAACTAAGATAACATTTGAAAATGATAGCTCAACCTTACCTTCTGGGTAAGGGAATCGATTAGTTCAAGGCTTAGCAAATAGTTGCTCTTAAGGAGAAAAGATTATTTACTCCCCGATTTCAAGTTAACAACCAATTGCAGCTTGTGTTTTTCTGAGAAGCACCAATCCTTAAAATTTAAATTTTGTTGTGTTTTTTTTTTTTTTGTTTCTTAAGAGTAAGAGTGCAGTTGGAGATTGAGCATTGAATACGTAATCTATTCATATTTGCTCAACACATTTTCATAATTTTCCGTATGTGGCCCCCCCTATTGATCGTAAGGCTGGCCAGGCACTGAATTGATTGCAGCATGTGCCAGAATTGCTGCAGTGACTGGGCACAATTCATTAGCATATCTATCAGTCAGTAGTAGATCAACGGCTCCAGCAGATTACAAGATAACAAGCGATCCAAGCTAAGATAATACACTAAGCCCACAGAACGGTAGCCATGCAAATCGATACATTGTATCAGGTGCAGTTGTCCGTTGTCTCAGCATGTAAATGAACGTTGTGCGAGCAGAGGAATGGACTTGGGCGGGAGATGGGGAGGAAGACTGTCAAAGTCAAGCTCAAGCTCAAGCCAACTGTTGGCGCTCTGTTGTTCAAGTTCAATGCTACTAGCAGAGGCTGCTGTTAATGTTGCTGCTGCTGTTGCTGCTGTTGCCGCTGTTAAGCTTGAGGTCGCGCTGAGACCAACTCTCCACAGAGAGTTTGTGTGCGCGCGTGCGCTGTAGTTATTGTAAGTTTGGAGAGTGAGCTCTCCTGTTCTCTCAGCATTTTGACTCTTTCTTGTTCTGCAGAAGAGGCGCACCGCTCGTTCGACCGTGTCTGTGAGCGTCTCTGTGTGTGTGTGTGTGTGTAAAGTAGAAATGGGCTCGCGCTTTTCTTCGCTTTTGCTTCGTGCGTTTGCATTACTGGTGCCGTCGGTGCATGGCTTTCTTACAACGATGACGGCGGCGACGATGATGATGTCGAAGACAACGGCAACGGCGACGGCGACGCCGACGTCGCTTTCTCTGCCGCTGTTCTTGTGCGCTCTCCCGGCTGGTTCTTCTTCGCTGTGGAGACCTTTAGGAAAAGCATAAAAGTGGCGCACTCGCTGGCCCACCAGCCATTGCGCGTAATGCAATTGAAGTGCTAACAGCGCCGTCGTCGAGTCAGCAGCAGTAGCAGCATTAGCAGCAGCAGCAGCAGCATCAGCAGCAGCAGCAACACCACCATTAACAGCAGCGTGGACATAAAAACTACAACAAACTTCTTTTTTTTTTTTGCCAACAACTCTGTGTGCTCCTAGTGAACTTGAAAGTGTGCAACATTGCAACATTTGGTGGCATTCGGATTCGAGTACGAACTAACGTACAAGACTCCTCCTTGTGCTCACAACAACAGCCCCCCCGTCGCCACAAAGTGTCCAAAGTGTGAAAGTGCAAGCATTTTTTTCTGTTCATCCATCATCAAAAACACACGCGAAAGGATTCTCGCAATACAAATTTAACGAAACGCAATACGCAATCCGTCTAAAATAAACCACTTCAACTGAATAAACTCTAATTGAATTTATTGTGCAATAAATTAACATAACGAAGGTAAGCAAGGAATATACATTTACGAATGTTCAATAAATATTTGATTTGAATTGTGAAGAGATCTGAACATAAAGTGTTGCAAAAACTACATTTTTTTTATAAATTTTTTTTGTATGCCATATTTTTAAGAAGTGCTTCAAGAACTGAACAAATTTCAGTTGAACTAAATTAAATGAAGAAAACTGAAAAACAAGCAGTTATAATATAAATAAAACTGAAAATCAAACAGTTTTAATAAAACAGTATAAATAAAGAATTCAAAATAACTTAGGATATAATATCATACAATATTATCATATTTACACATAAATAATACAACAGTAAACAATAAGCTGAATATCGAATTGATTTATAAATTTTAAACAGAATTTATCAAATTTAACAAATAATTAAGGTATAATCAATAATAAGATAAACATAAACAAATAAACAACAATCTGATATTCTTATAAATAAAAACCGATCATTTCAAATCAGAAGAGTTGCTTTTATGCGATATCGTTTAGAATGAAGCAGCTTCAAGAACTTTGCTTGATTATAGTTAAACTAAAGGAAATAATTTGATTTTGATGCTCATAAAATCATATTTTTCCTTCATTTAAGGAAAGAAGAACTTAAAAAAAATTTAAGCGTTTTGTATTATTTTATAAGTTTAAACAAAGACAATTCCAGAGTTCAACTCTGTGTAAACTTTAAAATGTTTGCATTTCAGTTTCGAATGACTGCGCCAAACAAATGACTTAGGCAACGAACTTGCTCGATGCCATGCATATGACACGAGAATGAGTGCAAATTGTACATGTGTTTTGCTTGCATTTGGATGTGTATATGTGTGTGTGTGTGTGTGTGGTAATTTGGTAGGATGAGTTGAACATTGACATGCTGTCAGAGCCCGCAGACGACTTTGACTTTGCACAACTTGCGACATTTTCAATTCATTGGAAAATGCAGGCGAGCAGACCCAAACCCAAACTCAAACAAAAAGCACCACCCTAGCCCCAACCCCCAAAGCCACCCAGCTGGACACGCTCTCTCTTTCTCTCTTTCACACACACACACACACACACATACACACACACAGATAATGGCACATTTAATGCTCTTTCTTTTTGTCTACTTTAGCTACTTTACTTTTTTTTATTATTTTAATGCTTGCGCTTTATATTTTCTGTTAAAGTCATTAACGCAATTAACCGTTATTACCAGGCCGCCATCGTTGCCAGCGTTGTCGTTGTTGGTCACCCAATTCATTAGGAAAGCATTTTGTGTAAAAGAAAAGACACACAAACACACAGGCACAATAAAATACACAGACTCGGTGACAAACAGCAGCAAAAAGCAACGGGCCGAGAGCATGAGAAACGCATTAAAAAAATATATAAATATATATATATATTTATTTATATATATATATATATATATATATATGTATACATATATTTATAACTTGTGTGTAAAAAAAAGAACAGGCAGCAAAAATAACTTCAATGCGGAGCAGCAGCCCCCAAAGAAGTAACTAGCTGCCCCAACACTGCACCAACCCACAGGGCCATTCAGGCCGGCGTCTGTTTTAATAGCTTCTTACACACACACACACACACACACACACACAAACACACATAGTCACACATACACGCAATTCAAGCACACACCCAAGTGGACACATCTCCAAGTGCGCACAGAAGCCAAAAAATGCGAGTTGACTTTGTTAAAATTAAAGTTTATTGTTTTTTTTTTTATTTGTTCTTGTTGTTAATGTTGTTTAATGTTGCGTTGCCCCGGAAATAACGTAATAATGTTGAATAAAAATGACTTGTTGTTTTATAATCGAATCGTAAAAAGCAAAGAAATAGAAGCAGCCATAAAAGTTAGCTGCCGCCTGGTTTCATATTACCAGAACGGTACGCGTTGCATGCTTCAAACAAATGACTTAAACTTGCCGCAGAACAGCAACAGCAACAGCAACAAGAACTCCAAAATGAAATGCATTTGCATAAGCTTGAATTACGTTTAAATTCAACTTGCCAAAAAACCACAAGAGTTGGCAAATTGAACCTAGCTCCTCAACCGCCAACCCCTCCTCTCTCAGTCTATCATTACACATCTCAGGCAAGACGTAAGTGCAGCAAATGAATGAAATTTCTCTGTCGTTATCTGTCGTCCATTCTGTTGGCCAGTGACGGCGCCATTTGAACGAGATGCGTGTTCGGCGCTTTGGCTATCTGGAAGGGGGAAGAGGGAGGCAACTACAAAACTGACCCAAATCTGCCAGAGCTGTGCCGTGCGCTAAGAAAGTCAGCAACACTAACCAAAATACATGAGAAAAAACCAATAGCGACAACAACAAAAACAACAACAACCAAAACAGCAAACAACTTCAACTAAACGTTAAGCGCTAAAAGCTTTTTTCTACTTGGCCCACTTTTCAATGTATTTCACTTTATTTGATGGCAATCAAGTTGCCAACGTTCCGTAGCGGAAATTGATGAAATCGATTTTGATTAGATTAGAATACAGCTAAAAAAAAAACTCTAAAACATGTGAGTGACACATTAAAGATCAGCGAACGCGACGCTTGGGCTTGGGAAAACTTGTGAAAAACTAGAAAAACAGCAAAGATGACTAATATGCTGCTGGATATGAAGAGCAAAACTTAAAATGAGGAGAAATTCTGTAGTTAAGACGATCATTTTGAAGTTAAGCCCAGCGTCGACTTAAATTTTCTTTTTTCTTAATTTTCAAATACATTATAAAAGTATTTATTTTTCTTGTTTTTTATTAAGAAACCGATTTGCATATTAAAGATAATGAAATTGATATAGCTTTGTTGAACTCAAAATGTATAAAAGCTAGAATCTTTAAATTTTGAATGTTACTCCCCGTATCCCATACGCAGATAAAGCTCTATCGTTTTAAGAATATCGATACAAATCGATTCTCGATAGCAATAAAAACGATAAATGAATAATGTGTTATGAATTCCAGCATTACATTTCACATCGAGTGATATATATTTTTTGATGAATTTCACAATTAATTTCTTTGATATGCTTAGCGTTTTGCTTTATCGTATTATGAATGAAGTTTTTCTCCTTTCAAAATTAATATGTTTCTACCATTTGAAACTTGCATTGCTTATTGACTTTGCTAAATATGTCTTTTGATGATTCCTAATTTTCTTATTTTTCTTCTCAATTTGGAAATATGTATTTATATCTTTTTCCTTAGAATCTCGGCGAATGTGCAAAATTCTCTGCACCAGTTAGAAGTTGTGTTCAGTTGTTGCACAGTGCAGGTTTTCATAGCTGGTTATGAACTTGTCTACAGCCTACACAAACGAGCATCTACCACAACTGCGACTACCAACGCCATAAAAAGAAACATGCAAAGCTTAGCAGCAGCAACACCAACAACAATAACAACAACAAGATGCTTGTTCATCCTGTCTCACATTTCGGCCATCAGTTTTCTTAGCCATTTGGTGGCTCATTTCGTTTCGGGTTTGTGCCGCTTCGCTGCGGCAGTTGTAACTGAATGCGCTGTGGCACAGTTTTGTTGTGGCTGTTGTTGTTGTTGTAGTTGCTGTTGCTGTTGGTGGAGTTGGTAGAGTTGCTGTGGCGCTGACCCACATTCAACAAATGCCTCAGCAGCAGTAGCAACAGCTGTTGAAGCACTGAACAAATTAAGCCAACAAATTCAGCACCTGCTGCGACAATAATAGATTCGCACCACAATAAGAACCACAAAAAAAAAACAATATGCGATAAATAAGTATATAAATGTGAGGATCGATAAACAGATAAATAGCAGCTCCCCAAAAAGCTCTTGCGTTCATACAGCTCTTGATGTGAATGAACACTCAAATGAGCGCGCGCTGACAAATTCAAGAGGCTGTTCAAATGGTCAGCGATACTGAACGCTGAGTGCTGAGTACTGGGCTGGGTGGTGAGTGAGTGCTGAGTGCGAGTATGAGTATGAGTGCACTCACTCACAAATCGCTTAGAAACCATGATGAGCTCCAACTTCTTAGTTGCCATTTTTTGCTTGTTCCAATTCAGAATTCCATCATAGCAACTTATGAGCAAAGCACTTTTATTTTGTTGTTGTTTTATTATTATTTTCTTTTTGTATTTGGTTTTTTTGTTTTTTGTTTTTGGTCTGGTTCCAGCTGAAATATTTTCGTTTTCTTTCGGGGTGAAGTGCTTGAGTTTTAGCTGGAATCTGTGCTAGTCAACGGTTGTTTTTGTTGTTGTTTGATTCTTTTATTCTCCATTTACAGCACGCCCCACTGACCGCTCGCCCGACTCTATTCATTGCCATAGATATGTCTGCGCCCTATAAGCCAAATGAAAGATTTTCTGATGTTGCCTTTGTTAGCGTTTCCCCATTATGAATTTGATTGTCGCATCGCTGTGTCTGACTCAACTTTCAACGGCGCTCCCAATTAGGCCAACAAATTATTCGGCGCTGCCGCCAAACAGTAGATGAATAAGTATTCTTCTTCAAATGCAAGAAATTGTATGCTTGATGAGGCTACAGAAAATGGGGAGCAAGTTCCCAGAACTTAGTTAGTACGCCGGCTTAAATATGGACTTCCAGCACTTTGATCGCTGAGTATCGTTTGAGGTTGAAGAATAAGATTTGTTTTGGCACTTACTGGTCGCACAAAGGGTTTGTAACGCATATAGCATGGAATATTGTTTAGAATTTTATGGAGAATTTAACAACTCAAAACTAAATGCCTTAACTATGCAGATCCCGAGATTTCGCTCTTCATACAATGCTCGGGCTTTGTTGACCATTTTGGCAAGTTCTGTTCACATATTGATTGGCTTAAGTTTCTAAAATCGTAATATTCTTGCCATTTAGCATTTTGTGCTCTCACGCTTGTTAACATCTTTCACTCTTCGGTATGTGGACAGCCAAATAAATTTGAATAAGCAATCTGATGAGCTAAGGTTGGCTTTCAATTGGCACATTTTGATTGAATGATGGTGACACACAACTGATTTTAGACATTTAATATATGCGAAAAGAGCTATTCAACAAAAACTAGCTGAGAGTGAAAGAAGACGAAGAGTCTTAATGGATTAACAAGTCCAGTTCTACACCTGCCCCATTGTCCAAAGCAAATGTGTGAAAGTGTTCCCATTTCGTGTGTTAATTCAAGTTGTGCGTCTTTTTGTTGTATTTGTCGGATCCATTCTTTTATTTTTATTTTTTATTTCTTTTTTTGGTTTCGGCTCGACTGTAAATGATATCATTGCACTTGACGTGGCCAAACAGCAGAGGGTCCACACAAACTTCTTAACGCAGTTCTGTGTGAGTGTGTGAGTCTGTGTGCGTGTGCGTGTGCCCAATTGTTGCTGACCGCCCAGACTTGGGCTGCTTGGCCGCACTTTTAATGAGCAGCGTCGCAACGTCTGAGGTTTAATTAGACTTGAGGCGCATGCAAATGGGTGTGAGTGGAATGTATGTTTTTGGAGTGTGCGAATGCCGCTCTCTGTCTCTCTCTCTCTCTCTCTCTCCCTCTCTCTTTCTCCTTATCTTTCTGGCGTTCAGTTGGTCTGTTAGCTGATGCGCAACATAGAATTTTCAGTGGAAATTGGAGCAACTGCAACTGCCGTCTTTTTTTTTATTTAGGATTTTAGTTATTCACACAGCAGCACAATAGCAGCTCAGCCAGGCGTTGCACATTTGCATAGAGTTTAATGGAAATGCCGCCCAGCTTGGCCAAGTTTGTGTCTTAAGTCTTTTGTTTTGCAATTCGGTCAAGTAATCAAATAGAAAGCAAACACTTATTGTTATTGTTGTCGCTGCCGCTGTAGCTCTTGTTGTTGCTGCTGATTGTTGATTATGGACCTCTTTTTTTTTTTCTTTTTTTGCTGCTTCCATTTTCTAAGCAAAGAACGTCATGTTCATGTCGCCAACTCTGTCTGTCTTTTTTTGACTCGTAATCGCTCTGTCTCTCTCTCTCTCTTTCTCTCTCTCTCACACACTTTTAATTGTTTGCGCTGTTTTGTGTTGTAGTTGTTACTTTAATTACTCAGCATGTTGTTGCTGCTGCTGTTGCTGTTGTTGTTGCTCTTGCTACTGCTGCTGCTGCCGCTGCTGCTGCTGCTGCTGTCTGTGATTTTTTGCCATGCAAATATATCCGTTGCTCTATGTCCCGATCTTTGGGGACCACATGCGGCGCAACAATTTCTTTTTGCACTTTCCACTCGCTGCTGCAGCGCTCGATTGAATGATGACTCGACGACTCAGCGAGTTCACAAAAATGAGTCGAGTGCACGGGGCGGTGTATCAGGGGCATGGCACAGCATTTTGTTCGTTCTTCTTTTAAGATTTTTTTTTTTCTCCACCAGCCAGTGCATATATCAATAACCCATTAGACGAACTGCGAGCTGAGAGCTGAGAGCTGAAGGCCTGCTACGAGTAGTAGTAGTAGTAGATACCGTTACGCAGCAACTTTTCAGTTAAAGCAAGTTGCTTGGCGGCAGTGTTGCGGTGTGTAGGCTTGGGTAGCGGGTTACTAGCCAAAGAACATGTTGTTGCCGCTGCTGGAAACCAGAATGAAGCGACGACCGAGCAACGGCATAATGATCTTAATGATGATGACAATGCCGTTGCTGCTGTTGGCCATGGCCAAATGCTCAAAAACAAACAGCAACAGCAGCAACAACAACACGACAACACCAACAATAACCGGCAGCTCACAGCTGACCATCAAATAAGTTCAAATATGCATTCAAAGCTGCAACGGCAGCTGTTCATCTTCCCCCAACCCCCATAAAATAGAAACGAAAAAGAAAAGTAGCTTAAATTAAAAAAAAATATCTTTCCAAAACAAAATCGTTATAAGAACTCGTTTTCTCCAGCCGCCCGCCTGCCCGCTTGTCCGCTCGCCCCCCGTTGTCCAGCTGCATGTTCAACAGTAAAGTGCATTTCCCCAAAAGCTGATTGTTATTATGATCAGATTCGGGAATAACTAATAATTAAGGCGCATTGTTTACGCGAAGCGTTGAAAGATGCGGCCACATTGTGGCCGAGTAGCTGCAGTTATAGAAAGCCGCAGAGTAAAGGCATGGAAGGCATGTAAGCTTTGCGGTCTTGAAAAATGCTGGACAGAGAGATGAATTATAGATTAATATTTTAGATCAACTTGGGCGAAGCATTTTAAAAGCCAAACAATCTGAAGTTGCAGCCACACTTTGTTTTTTATTTTATTTTATTTTATTTTTTTTTTTTTTGAGGGATTCACACGGGATTAAAGCGTGAAACCCAGACGCTTGTTCTTGAAAAGTACTCATAATGATAATCATAGATCATAGGATGCATCACAGCTGGTCAATGCCTCTTACGAAATCCTTAACAGACCGATTATAAAGAAAGTCCGACACACTGATGAAATATCAAGTTTTATCTTATTATGTTATTATAAGAATAGGAAAATTAATTCAGATTAAGCCAAATCCTTGGAAATTGAGCTCTGCTTCTTTTCTAGAGCCTTGATATGATTAGACGAATCTGTTTATTGGGCTTTTGCTTGCATATTATTTTATTTATATGACACGAATAAGGAGTGGAGCTTTACGCTTCAAGTCTCCATCAATTTAAGCTCTAAATTATGATTAAACTTTTTGCAATAATTAATCTACCTCAACGAGCTCCCTTTTTCTCTTTCTTTCTGGTTTTCTCGCTCTCTCTCTCTCTCTCTCTCTCTCTCTCTCTCTCTCTCCATCTCATTCACTTGTTCTTTAAGCCAGCTTTCCCGTGAAACTATACCAGTTAAGCAAATAATTTGAAGTTTAGCTAACAAATTGCTCATTGTGTTTTGCCTTTTTCTATTTGCAGTTTTGTAAGCGACAAGTTTTGAGCTGCCAGACAAGAAGGTAAGTTCCAATGCCGAGCTCCTGTCACTGTCTAAGAAGTGGAAGCACCACAACTGAGCAAACTCAGTTTTGTGCATAGTTTAAGATGCAATGATTATGTTTACAAAACGCTTCACTTTAGCGCACAAATCAAAGGCAGGTGGTGACTGTAGAGTTGAACAGTCGGAAAGTTTAGGTTGAATAACTGAAGTTGACTTGAGATGCTGTTTGTGCTATTGTTTTTGCTGTTGGGGGCTGGCGGCAGCATCTAATCGCAGCGTGCTCTGCCCTGTGATCTGCTGTGCCTATTTATAAGACTGAACGTTGCGCTGCAATCAGTTGGCAATTAGTCACTCAAACTGACTGACTGGCAGGCTGGCTGGCAGGCCGGCCGGCTGGCCGGCTGGCTGGCTGGGTGAGCTGGCAGCAATGATTGCTGGTGCTGCAGCGACTGCTTGCAACTGTTGCTGACCATACTTCACAATTAGGGCTGCGTTGCTGCCGCAGATAAATGTCAGTGGCTTTAGTAGCCACCTAATTGACGATCAGAGTCAGCAGCAGCTTTTAGCTTTTAGCTTTGGCGGCAGCGTTGGCGGCGTCCAATGACATTGAGTAATGCGAGCAACACTTTAGCAGCCAAAGCAGCAACTGTTGCTGCCAACTGTCCATTGGGCTTTGCTTTTGATTTGCTTCGAGCAGCAGCAACTGGTGACGACTGGCCAACAATTAAGCTCTGTTGTTGTTCTTGCTGCTGTTGCTGACAAAACGAAAATGAATTGCCGCTCTCAACAAAGAAGGAGAATATGTTGCAGCAGCAGCAGCAGAGAGACAAAAGGCAGGCGGCAACAATTTCAGCAAAAGCAACGCCCAACGTTCAGGTCCCAAGCCAACAACTGCAGGGCGAGTCTCCCATTCGCCTCTCTCACTCACTCGCTCAGTCACTCACTCTCTAATTTATTATCTGATGCAGCTGTAGATGCATCTTCATGGCAATGCAACAAAGATGCCAAGATGCGTTTAGCTGTCGCCGCCGCGCCCCGTTTTCTGCAGCAGCAGCATCCATTGGCATTGCTGCCCATCGCAATTAATTTCTATGTCTATTTTTAATTCGCCTTTTGATTATTGTTCAGGCGGCCCGGGTTGAAGACAGTTGCTGTAACGGTGCTTACGGCTGTGGATTATTTATGGTGGAGCAGTCGATTGTGTTGTTCTGTGTTGCACCAATATTTTGATGGCTTCAGCAACAAAAGACTAAAGCAACGAACGCGCCACTATTTTAACAAAAAGAACTTGTTTTTGTTTGGACGTTTATAGATTACAAAAGATTTAGACAACGTACTTGTAACATTTTAAGTGCTTTGAGTAAAAAAAAAAACAAATAACTTAGACAACAAACTTGTCAATATTTTAGAAAAGCCTTAGACCCCGAACTTGTCTCTATATGTATACGAAAATTGAAAATGGAAAAAAGCTTGCTTTCACTATTTTGGCTAGTATTGAGCACTTGCATACGTGAAGACTGTGCTGTGAATGCTGACTGTAAACTTTGACCTTTGATTCTAACAGCTGTGATTCAACATCTTGACAGCAGCGCAACCAAATGACTTAGGCAACGAACTTCCAATATTTTGATAACAATAAAAAAATAAACTAAAAATTTGAGCAAAGAATTAGCCACCATTGTGCACTAATTAAGCAATGCACTTGCCACAGTCACCACGTCAGCACCCGGCCTATTGGGTACTGGGTACTGGGAACTGATGCCTGGCAGCCGCTGGCATGAGGAAGTTGTTGCTGCCACAAACTGAGCCTATCGTTCGCTCGTATCTCGCAACTTTGGTCGCATGTGTGTGCCACCATTTATTGACCATTCTTCGTGCGCGCCTCAATTAACTTCGTTTTGTTTGGATTTTGTTAGTTATTTAGCTGCGCTTTAATCGCGCTTATCGACTCGAATGCATCCATTTCCGGCTGGCAAAAAGTTGTACTTTGTTTTACAGCCGCTGCATTTGTGGTCAGCAGTTCTGAAGTCCGCCTCAACTCGTGTGTCCTCGGGCTGAGCACAGCAGAATCTTTTCAATTGCAGTTCCATTGCGCTGTTTTGCTGTTCGTTAGCGCTCATCCTTAATCGATGAAACCATCGGGCTGTCCCCGCGCCCCCCTGCTTGTCATTCCCATTAATCGAATGTTGTCAACGATTTTTCATGCCATATCATTTTAAGCATCTCCGATAACTGTCACATTGATTTATTATCGGCATGTGGAAAGTATACAATTTGTGGCACACTTTTTATTGCAATTAGCGTATTTAATTCATTTTTTTCTCAATACACCATTGATAATTGATAAATGATTAATTATGAATAATTGATAAAGTTAGTTGATTAAACTTTACACTTTATTTGCCTGCTTGGCTAGCAATATTTTTCGCATTTATTTTTTCTTCTCTTATCTCACTATATTTATGTGCTGGCAATTCTCAGGATACTTCATTTATATCGAAATAACTTTTGCCGAATGTTTTCGCTTACAAATTCAATTTTCCATTTTATTGTTGTTGCCTGCGTTTTCGCTTATTCCCTTGGCTTATTGGTCATTTCTCATCGGTCGAGTGATAATGCTGCTCTGCTGCCCTCACTTAGAGTCTACGTCATGATCGACTTCGCAATGATCGTGATCATGATCGTGGATATTATCATCATTTAGAAGTGGCAATTGTTAATTTATTGTTTTTGGCTGCCCGCGAGCGTTTATTGATTCAGCTTGCCAATTATTGTGCAAATAAATTCCAAATTGCGTGCGGCAACAACAACAACAGCAACAACAGCAGCAGCCGCAGCAGCAGCAGCAGCAACAAGTACTACGATTGCGGCAAACTTGGCCAACGACAAAGTGTTCGCTTCATGAACTTGACTCCATGTTGTTCTGGTTCTGCTTGGTTTTGTTGTTTTTTTTTGTTGCTGTGGTCATTGCCAGTGGCCAACCACATACATTTCTGTACTTTATGGGCACTTTAGAGCGTCCAACAACCAACAAGAACAAATGGCCAACAGCGGCTTTTTAAAGAGCCAAGTAACGGATACACTTACCACGTTTTGGCAAGAGTGGTTGGGGAGGAGGTGGGGTGGCCACAGGGAGAGGGTGGCTAAGAATTCTGCTAACAATGCGTTCTATTGTAAGGTACAAATTGTCACAAAAAGTTTGCTGTTCAGGCTGCTGCTGCTAATAAGCTCAGCACGAGCTAAGATGCTTTTCTTTCTAAGAGTTGCGGGGGTTGGCGAACTGATCGCCCAAAAAAAGTGCGATGGATGTGATTCTAAAAGTGAAAACTATGATAGAATTAGAGTGAGTTGCGACAGATGATACAGTAAGAATTTAAAACAAGTGTTAACAAAGGAGTGGAGACTGAAGATGGGGAAATCAATGTAAACCTTAAAGTAGACTGTACATTAATGGAGGGGGCAGCAGATGAATCGTTTATAAAACCAGGGAATGAAGAAGCAGTTCAAGAATGAATTCAAACAGAAGTTTTATCAGCAGTTGAAGTTTTAAATTAAGCAGACATTAATGCTAACGATGATGTACAAGATGAAGATACAAATGGAAAAGGAGTTGCCAAGAGGTGTTAAGAAAGGAGTTGGGAGAGGAGTTTAAAGAATAGATGAAGCAAGAGCTGAGGTAGATAATTGAAGGAGAGAAATTGAAGAAAAGAAAAAACAGAAAAACAGTCAAGGAAGTCTGAGCTTGTCATTTGTTTGCTGACTTTATGAAACTGCCAGTTTGCCAAGGTGAATGCTGGCAGGCTGCTAGAAATGCCAACTTCATCTTCGTCTGCAGAAGCAACAGCACCAGCACCAGCACCAGCAGTACCAGCAGCAGCAACTACAAACAACAAAAAACAATAACAGTAACAGTAACAATAACTTGGCCCGCAGCTGATGGCGCAGCTCCGCCGGCTGTTGCTGCTGTTGGCGAGGCACCTTCTGGCAACTGACTGACAGACATTGAGATTAGCATTAAACATCAGCCACAACCCATCAATGCCACAAGCGAATGGCCAAAAATAAAACAACAACAGAAAAAAGACCAAAGCCAAAGTCAAAAGACAAAGACAAAAAAGATGCCGATGCATGCTCAGCCAGATGGAGCTGAACGTGAAGCTGATCACAAGCAGTCGACAGTGGCTCAGTGGCTCAGTGGCTCAGTCGCTGAATGCGAATGTTATGCAATTTCAGCTACTTAATGCCCATCAGTCAATCAGTCCAAATGTCTGTCATCACATTTGGTTCCTCTTTTCGTTGACAGCCGAGTCACATTTCACTTCACACACACGCACGCACACAACCACACACACAACCACACACACACACCACACACTCATTTTTGGGCCATGTTAGGATTTGCTTATGTAGTTTAAGGCCTTCTCTCATTAGCTGGCAGAACGTGCAATCAGCAAACAGCTCGCTGTTAATTTAAATGTGTATAAATGCGTATTAAGGTTTATTTCCAGCTTAATATCTTTGCAAATGTTAATTGGCAATTCTACTTGATAGTTGATAGTTGGTTATTCACAAGCTGTCAATTTTATGACTGATGCAATCCTAAGCGGAAACTCGCCTCTATCGGCAACCGTTCCAAAAATATGTCAGCTCAGATAGAGAAAAGAAATGAAATCACTGCGAATTCTAAGTTCTCTTGGATACAATAAATTAAAGATTTGCCATTTGGCCAACTTTACAATTATAGGCAGTCAAGTAGCAAGGAGCTGGAAAACTATGGCTTTTCTGTTAGCAGAACTTTTTTAACACAATGCATTTTATAGTTAACAACGCCTGCTGGCAAAAGTATTCTTTTTTTAATTTCGAAGCGTATGCATAATCAACAGAATTACGCCTTCCCAACAGCTAACGATCAAAACTTATAAATCATATGGTACTCATACATACATAAAAACGTTCTCTGAACAATTTAGCGAAGCAAATGATATTTAATGGTTTCTTGAGTGCAATTTTTTTTTATTATCTATGCCAAGCAGCTGCTGCAATTCGTTATGGTAAGATTTGCACACTTCAGGGACCATTTTCGGCTTAGCTTTCCATTTGGACAACGTTAAAATAGTACCGTAAGAAAACTCGGCAATTTGGTAGGAACAAATATACAAAAAAAAAAGAAGAAAAAAATAATAATGAAAACTTCACCGCAATTGGGCAATTGAATTGGGCAAAAAAAAAAAAAAACCAAAACCTCAAATTTCATTGGCCATTAAGTGCATACCATTAGCGACAGCAACCACATTAGCCTTTCAGCTTTAGTAAATGGTAGCTGGTAACTGCTATGCGGTGGACGCTGGATGGTAAATGTTAAATTTGGATTGTAGTAAGAACTTCATCATTGGCGAGAAAGTTTAGCTAGCAGCCATCGATCAATCGATTCTAAATCGACGCGATAACAACCCAAAGTAGCCAAGTCAACCAAATTTAGCAAATTTATCCATAAATGAGGGACCAAATCGCTGACTTTGTCCAGATGCCCAGTTGCCATGTTAGCAACCATTGGCTACTGCCTGACGGCTGTCTGACGGGCAGTTTAGGGCTCATTAAAAACGCCCCAAATGCACCCGCTATGGCAGTGACCATTCAGATTCCGACAGAGGCTCCAACTGCAGCTTTAACTCCACCATTGGCTCCAACTCCAGCTTTGGCTTTGGACAAGCTACGCAGATATCTGTATGGTGTCTGTCTAGTGGCTTCATTATTGAAATGCTCTCATAAAATATGAGAAATAATTGCAATTATTGAATATAAGCAACGAAATGCAACGCGGCCTCAGATCTTTTATGTACACTGAGACAAAACTGTTGCAGCAGCTTGGGCGAATTTAGGGTAACTTATATTTATTTGTATTTTTATTACATCACATACAATATGTAGCAATTATAGTTGCACAACTTCTTATCTTCTTATTTATAGTTAGTTTAACAATATGGAAAATTACGCGATCCAGCTTTAAACAGAATATAATTTTAACTTAAAAGTTAAAGACTGTAAAGTGGAAAACTGTTCAAATACTTTACTTATGTTTTTCGCTGAGTGTGCGGCGTATGTGCTGCTTAAGTGAAGGAGTGCAACCATTTGTGGCACAGGCAGCGCCCACGCGGCCAGCTGAGGTTCAGTACTTTGTCTGGTGTCCAATGCTCCATGGCATTTTCTATGCATGTATTTGCATTTTTCATGTTTCACCCCGCAATGTATTTAAGCAAAGTGTACGAGCGCAGCGAACTGTGGACGTGAATTCTGGACACGGATGTGGATATGGATGTGGATGTGGATGTGGTGCGCTGCAAAAGCTCGAGATGTGGATGTGAACATAGTTGTGGCCGTGGCTGGGCCTGAGACTAGGACTGGGACTGAGACTGAGACTGAGACCGAGACTGGGACTGTGCCTGTTGCTTTGCTTTAGTTTGTTTGTCAGACTCATTTGAATGCAGTCGCTATTTATGTTTTATGCTAAAGGCAGCCCAAGAGATAACACGCAACCGACAACACCAAACGGCTACGAGTTCAGTTCCCGTCTCTCAGTTCGGCAGCTCTTCTGTTAGCCAGTTAAGGCAATGCCAAACTAGGCTGGGCTGGCCAGTTAAGATTGTTACCTTTTGTTTGCGTCAGCTTCCCTCAGCGCGACTCTCGCACGGACGGCCTTTTAAGGTGCGCTATATACAAACATATAAACACATTAATATATGCAAATAGATTTGGGCAGCCTTGCCTCAACCCCTGACCCTGACTTGCCGCATCGTTCTGGCCAAAAGTGTCGGAGCTGGCTTATTGAGTGATCCGTTCGAACCGATGTTTATAAATCAAGGGGAAAGAAATGCCCTTAGCGCACCTCCTACCAACTACCTGACTGACTGAATGCGAGACTGACTTTCAAAACTGAATAAATGCGTTGAGGAATCTGCTAATCAATTTTGGAAACGGTCGAGGCACGAACAAATGTTTACTTCTAGAAACAGATTACTATCTTAAATTGTATTGTTAGCTAGAACCTGTCCACAACGCTAGCCGGTTCAGTTTTCATTGAGGCTTATACAGAATCAGTAAAAACGAAATGAGAATCGAATAGATTTGAATACAACTGTACATACCGGTATATAAAACTGTTAACTATAACGTTTAGAATATGTGTAGAATGGGATGAATTACAATGGAATTAAATCAAAATGCTTATAATTAAATCAAAGCTGAATGAAAGAGGCCAATAGAAGCTTATACCATGTCGACATATACCTTTAAGATATAAGATGGTATTAATAATAACTGTCATTTGCTAATAACCACAGAGAATCGAATGGACACACAAAAACAGTCAAACAATCCAAAGAAGAAAAGACTGTCTGAAATTCACAAAGAAACCCTTTTGAGTCCAACATAGTTTAACTGTATGAGCAATTTGTTCCACTGTACTTTTACCATTCATGGCCATCATTATTTCCGTTAACCAACTGGACAAGAGCAATTTGAAAATTGTATCAAATTGTTAACATTATTTCACGTTACCAACCACAACAGCAGCAGCAACAACAACAACAAAATGCCAACTGTCACACGCATTCGAAGGCATTCAGTTGGCGTGTCCTCAGTGATATTGAATGCAGCCAAAAAAGGAAGTTGCGTTTAGAAGACGTCGACAGCTGAAGCTGCCATTTCTTTCTGCCAGACAGCAGCTCAAAAACTGTCACAACACACACACACACACGCACACACACATAAAAAACGCACACATAATGGGAAAATTTCAAATGTGGTCTGTCAATTCGGCGCTTGCATCTCATTTGAATATAATTTCTGTATAGTATTGGTATTATTTAAGCATGTGTGTGTACCTGTGTATATATGGCATTTTATTGACTGTCTGCCGGTGGCCAAAGTTCTATCGAGCTGAGCTGACAACTTGGCATTAACGAGATGAACGGACAGCGATAGATAAATACAATATCAGTCTGAGGGCAGGTTGTGGCAGGGTGCGACGGGGCAGGATGGGGCGCAGTTTAACAACAGCAACGTTGACATTTGCATCGTTAAGTCGCTGCTCTGGCAGCATTAACAGATCAGTTGTTGTTGCAGTTCTTGTTTGTTGCTTCATTAGGCGAAATAAAATCTCAGCTGTTTAATAAGGATGCTCAAGTCAATCAGCAGCCGCAGCAATAGCGGCAGCAACATGAACAAAAAGCAATAACTGCAACTAAAAAACAGCAACAACTGCTGCTGTAGTAGTTAGCCAAAATGCCATTTGCTATTGCATCTTGTGGCAGCCATAAACCGGTCAAAATTAACCTACTTAGCCACAATGCCAACTGCTGTCGCTGCAGCCATTGCCTTTCCCAAAACAAAAAAAAATACAAAAAAACAAAAAAGCCAAAAAATAAGCCACAACAAATCTCTTGTACGTGCCACGCTGGTCGAAAGCCAAAAAAAAGATGCAAAAAAAGCCAAAACGAAAAACAACAAAAGTCAGAGCCGAACTTCTTCAAGTTTTTACTTGTGGTAATTTACCATATTTAAATCACAACTCTCCACAGCATTTTTCGTGTCTTTAGCTGAATTTTCGTGCCTGCTCACGAGCTCAGCGCTGACTTCAACCAAGTGAACTTGAAGTTGAAAGTCAAATCGCACACGCAAAAGAAATATGACTTTAAGAAAAAATCCTAAAAGCTACAACGCCCACAGCTCCGCCCCAAAAAAACGCCCAGTGCTTTGTCAAAGTTGATAAAAACTCTTTTCTTTTCCTTTTTCTCTACGTATATCAATTGATTGATTGATTGAAAATATTATAAACTTTTTCCCATGTATTCTAAGGATAGATACGAATGGTTTTACAACAATTTGCGGTTTGTAAACTGATCTGATTAACTTAGATCATGTAGAAATTAGTTTCTTACGATTTCTCTTGAAAGAGATACGACATCTATATAGTGATTATAATGCGAACACAGTTATGTATTGTACCGTGTAACTGACACCAAAACCTCACCTTATATGCTAAAAACAAAAGAAGAACCAGCAGACGAATGATTGCATTTCTCAAGCAATCTCTTGTTGGTGGCTGGTTGCGCTTTGCTGGCATAGATTGTTAGATAGATTCTTCTATGCGCTGTTAATGGGGAGCTGTGTTTTGAGGTTAACCGCGATGCGAAATTGAAAATTGCGAATGCGCCCAGGAAAAACGCAAAAAAAAAGTGGAAAATAAACCGCAATCAGGTCTCAGAAAGAACCTCAAAACCCCAAACACAAAGCGGAGCGTAAATACATCACACTCGCACATCGGACAACAGACAACAAGCATCAGGCAACGAGGGGAGGGCGGGGGAACTGTCGATATCAACTTGTTCCTATTGGGTAACAGCTTTAGTTGTAGCCTGCGCCGGCCTGGCGACTGACTGACCAGTTGACCAGGGTTAATTGATTATCAAAGCAAGACTTCGCCAACTGGTGTGCTGATGGCGTTACCGCCGTAATTTGCCTCCAAACCCCTGCCCCATTGCGGTTGAGGCGCAAATGAAGATCAGCGTCCGTTTTCAACCGCAATGACAAGCGTCACGAGATCAAAGCATAAGGAACCAAATTAGAATTTGCCATAGGCCAAGTCCAAATGCTGCTACTCCTCTATCCCGCCGTCTATATCTGAGCTAACAAGCTGCTTGTGTTGCATTTGAAACAGAGATACGTAGAGTGGTAGCAATAGCAGCTAACAGCATTGCCCCAACCCCCACTGGAAAATAGTGGACGTGACTCTGGCATCTCTCTGGCTTTGGCTTTGGCATTGGCTATAGCTTTTAGGTGTAGCTTTAGGATTGTCTTCGTGTGGCAGAGTCAACACCAAAAACAGACCGGCAAATGGCTACAAAATCAAGTGATTACTGTCTAGCATCACGAGTAATGAAACGTGACTCAAATCGTAGTTGAACACCCCAGCGACACTCACACACACATACACACACACATATATATATATATATACATATACAACACATACACGCAAACCTAAATCCCCAAACCGAACGAGCTAAAACACGAGGCGAACAGCAATTAGAACAGACCAAACAACAGCAACAACAAGCTAGCAAACAAGACCAAAACTCGCAGATTGGCAACTGAGGAGGAGCTGCCTCCAGCTGCACCTGAGTTGTGGGAAAAGGAGGTAAGTAGAAGCAGCAATCTGGTCACCGGATAGAAAACTACATCATCAATGTCGTTGCATGTCAGCCATTTGGATAATGGCGACCATTTGGTGTTTGCCAGTGTCGAGTTGCTCTTGCTCCTGCAACAGGATGTTTTTTTTTGTTCTTAGTTGTATTTGTTGCAATTTCTTGTTGTTGTCTGCTTAGTTTTGGATGTGCAACAAGACTCCAACTGCTTGGGTGTGTATCTCTCTGTCTTTCTCTCTGCTCTCTCTCTCTCTCTCTCTCTATCTTTCTCTGTGTGTGGAGCGACATAAAGGGTTTGCTTAGCCTGGTAAAAAAGAGCAACTGGTTGGCTTGAGTGGAGTTAGCAGCAGGGTCACTCAATTGAACCTTTGGCAGGAACACACACAACACAAGTTGAGTTATCTATAGATTAAAATAGAATACATTAAGGCTGAAGATGCCTTCCTAGTGAGCATGAGTTGCACGCATTTCAGATACGTTTGCGGTGTTAATGGCGATTCGCACTCCTTCGGACATGGGTACTTGAACAAGCTTTGGAAACAGTTGTACAGATGGTTAAAAATGTTTTATGATAAAGAACGAGATGAAAGACAAGTTGAGTGCAAAGCGATTGCTTGCACAGAAAACCAGTCATATATAAAGTTGCCGTAGTTATAAGACTAAGATGGAATAGTTGGTGTGCATTTTTTAATATGTGGAAGCACTTTAAATTACATCTCAATAGTTATGAAAATATGTACCTAGAACTAGAACTTCTTGAGATCAAATTCCAAATAGCTTAAATTTATAGTGGTTTTATGAATTCCATGCTTAAACAATTGCAATTTTTTGTTGTTCTGTGACTGCAGCATCGACGGTTGCACTTGTGTGCCTGTGGCATTCTGCTGTGGTTCATAGCCGTATCAGAACGCTATAAATGGTAATAACCACAAAGTCCATATCCGCTGGGCGCTGTCCATGAATTTTTGTAGAAATTTGCATGCGTTGTGCCAAAGGTAACCGAATACGTTTGGGGTCGGTAAAAGGTTGGACCCGTTAGGCCCCAACGAAAAACTATGCAAATCTTTTGAGCGCGTCCACGCCCAACTGCCAACTGGAACTGCAACTGCAACTGCATCTTCAACTGCAGGGCACACGTGTGTGTGTGTTTTGGCCATGTTTCGCTCTGTTTACAGATGCAAAACTGACACTGCAACACCAGGCGGCGGCGGCAACCTGGCACTTGGCATGGCTGCCAGGCAGGAAGGAGAACAGTTCGGGGAAACTTTTAGGGCCTTAGATATCATCACACACATATACACAAACACACACACAGCAAACACACTTACACTTATATAAAACCTGGTGTTTAAAATATTTCACTTTTGGTTCTGGCCCAGCCGCCCACTGTTGTTGTATTGTTAATGTTGTTGTTGTTGTTGTTGTTGTTGTTGTTAGCAACAACAATGACCAGTCCACAGCTGAGGATGATTTCTCGGATTCCGTGGCTTCTTGGCCGGCACAAAACGGCTCAACGGCAAATGTAATTCATGGCATTAAAAACACAAGGCAGAGGCCTCAAAATGGAAAATTGCCATGCATAACAATTTTTCTCTTTCCCAGTTTTGTTTTTTGTTTATTATAAAGAGCTGTAAAGTGCACGCTGGAGGGCAGTCGCAGGAGCCCAGTCGAGTGGCGGGGTCAACAATTTATGCGGAGCGAACGCAATTCGGTTACAGATTTCAAAGTTACCGTGAAACTGCTGCGGTTAGATCTGCCAGCGTTGATTATGCGTTCAACATTGTAAAATTTGAGCACTTATGTTTATGAAGCCGTTAGATAAGTTGAAGCAAGGGACAGCTGACAGTCAGAACCGGAATTTATTGCTAGGAATCTAACATCGCCAGAACGGCTAGAAAATATCCGGTACCGAGTTAAGAATTTATTACAACTATAACTACCAAAAGGATTCAGAGGAAAGAGTACTCATCTATGGCATGGGCTGTTAGCTGTAGCTTGACATATTCCTTATATCGCCAACATAATTAAAAAGGATGTGTTCTGCTCTGAAAAATGACTGAGAAGAGACAGCCTAACTTTGCTGGCCCTAACCCTACTGCGACACAACAAATCCAGCAGCACTGAAGTGTAACCTAGACCATTAATGAGAATTACAGTAGCACGGAGCAACATTGAGATGATGTCTTGATAATGTCAGATGTCCTAAGCTAGCTCACAAAGTAATTCTGCTACATCTACCACTGATAATGTCAGCACAACTGAGCTTTATTTAGATGCATGCACGAACTTATCGTCTCAACTGAACTGGATCTGGTTCTCTTGCTTAGTGGAGCGTAGTTCATCAGCGTTTTTTTTTTTTATTTTTATGATGGCTAACTGAGATGGCAGACTGTCAGATGCCTGCCTGCATACCAGCCTGCCTCCCTGCCTGCTGCAAACGAGACTCGTCCATTGGGTTGGCGGGCTGCCTACTGGCTGCCTAATTCAATTAACTTTCACTATGCGCAGCTCCATTATGATTCTGAGCTTCGGTTTCAGCGTCAGCGTCTGCTGCTAGCCGCAAGTTCAGTTGATTTTGCTTTGGCTTCGAGGCTTATCTCATCGCTTAGGTCTGCAGCACGTTTGAAACGGGCAAGCCCCTTTACTCCTCCCTCCCTCCCTTCTCCATTACCCTAACTACACAGCTATGTTCTGGTACGTGTCGTGTGTCATTAAGTAACGGTAATTTACCACGACACCGACGCGATACGCCGCCTTTTGTTGTTGTTGCTGCTGCTGCCCCGGGCCAGGAGTTACTGGGCACAAAAGATGCGGGTTTTGCCTTAATTTCATGCCTATGCTTTTATTACGCCAATTTTCTGTTGTTTTCCATTTTATGATCTTACTAGAGCTGAAGAAGCCGCTGCCACTCTAAACAAAACATTAAAGCGACAGCAAAAAGTAGTACACAGCACACAAAAAAAAAAACATAATAACAAAAGACTTAAGCGACAAACGCGCCGTTCAACATATGCCGCCAGCTGAAGATCATTCATCAAATGTCTAAGATTGTTGTTTGTTTTATGATATCGAAAAGCTTAGTAAAAAATTAACGCTTATTCTCCGCTATGAGAAGATATATTTATATATATATATATATTTATAGTTTAAATTTGCCGTAAATCGTTTTACTCCGATTCTGTTATTACCATTGATAATCAAATTATGCTTAACCTTTTTTTAACTCATCATCATGTTAATAACCTGCTTAGCAACTTTTGCTTTTACTTTCAGATTCTACAACGAAAGCAAATTTTGTGCAAGATATAAGGTAAGTCTCCGAAAAAAAATTTAAAAAAAAACTTGTTCAGCTATTTGTTATTCTAGCGTGTTTCTCATGTCGTTTTCATTTTGCTTTCAACAATTTCTTTGTGCAAAATATTGATAAACATCACTTGTTTGTCGAAACCAATACAAATATTTGATTGACTAATGTCGTCCCATATATATGTATATATATACACATATATATATTTATATGAACATAAGGAAATATCTTTTTGGGTTTTGATCAGTACGTGTTGTTAGATGGCTCGCATTTTTGCTATAAAAGCTGAGAAAGCATGGGTAATCGCTAAAAAGATAAATTTGTAAGGCTATTGTGAAGAATTGGGCTGGGAGAGGTGGGTGGGTGTTGGAGCGTTGGGATATTGTAGCGCTGAATTGGCCATTAGCTGCGACACGACTTCTGGCTCGCTTGTGGCTCATCTTGGCTGTGTTCTATGCGCGCTTCGCTTTCACCGAATTCATTTTATTTATTGAATTCTGTGCATGTCGAGCACGTTTGCACGAATGAACAGACGGACGGGCAAACGGACGTACTTTGAGTCACTGCGACATTTGGAATATGTTCGCGAGTATGTATAGGGAAAAGTTGCAATTGTCAAGGAACAGCAACAGCAGCAGCAGCAGCAGCAGTAGCAGCAATAGTAACAGAAGCAAAAAAAAAAAAATAAATAAAAAAAACACAGCAACCAAGTGCTAAATAAAACAGAGGCGGACTTGCGGTGCATGGGGCAACGTACATATGACAACGGCCAGAGCAGCACATGTTGGCATGCCAATGAATTGAAAGCCACGACTCGGGCCAATGTTGTTGCCAGCCCCGATCCGCCCCTTCTCGCAAACCTGAGTGGCATGTGAATGAGACGCCATCGAAACACACACAAAAAAAAAAAAAAGAATTTGGTACACAGCGCTGTGTTTTGTGGCCAGAAATTGTCTTAGGTCGTGCCAACAACGACGCGCATTATAAATGTACAACAACAACAAAAACAACCAGAACAACAACAGCAACAACAACAACGACAACCGAATCAACAGCCACTATCAAAATGAAAATGAAAAGTTCTCATGCGACAATAAAGTCTCCAAATAAATGTGGGCCGTAAGCGAAACAAAAACCTTTGACAGCGCACGTTGCATTTGATGCACTCAATTGAGAATTGCGGAGCGAAAGAGAGAGTCGATGAGTGAGATAGCTGCATGGGTTAAATATGTTGCTTTGCTCTACATAAAGAGCAATAACAACAGCAATAAAAGAAAACTAAGCAAAGCGACAAATTTACAATCAAAAAAAAAATAAAATGGGGAAAGAAAAAACTCTTGGCAATTAGAGTCTAAAAAGAAAATAAAAGAAAACTAAGCTAAAGAAATTCCAACTGAAGTGAAAACCAGAGCAAAGACCAAAACGATTGTCTTTAACGAGAGAATGCGTTCAGGGCAGGGGTAACCAAAGCAAAATGTTCAGGTGACTGCACAAATTGAATGACCGCAATTGGGTTGTAAAAATAGGCGTTTTATTTTCCTACACATGAACAAATGTCGGTTCGAGTTTCTATTTGAGGATCGTAAGACATCAAAAACTAACAGTAATAAAAATGGTTTGGAACAGAATATCATATCAATAATCGAACAATCGAACAAACGCATGCAAATCACTAATTGGAATCGAACACGGCCGCGACTGACCGCAAAAACTCATTTGCTGCCGGACGGACAAGAAATGTTGTAAGGGCAGGCAGAGGGGGAGTAAAAGGGTATCGCCTCATTGCATGTGGCACTTCAAAACAGGCTTGATTTGGCGGCCAAGATCACAGCTCATGAGTTGCCCAAAAATACTCTCTTATATCCGGTTGACCCACAAACACTTGAGAAATTGCTTGAGTTGGCAAGTCGATGCGGTTAAGCGGGCTGCCTCCGAATCATAAAATATAAAAACAACCAAAGCAGCAACAAGATCTTCATATCTGTATTCGGTGTGTGTTTCTGTGTTTGTCTGAGGGACTTGGCGACGCAGACACAGAACTTGGCCCACTTCCAGGTGATATGACCGCTTTTGGTAGCTTCGTTGCTGTGTGTGTGTTGCCACAGTTGGAACAGCGTTCGTTTCTAATCGATGCAACTGCATCAGACTGTCAATAAAAAGAGAAAGAGTGCCATCGCCAGCAGTCAACAGCCAACAGGCAACTGGCAACACGTAAGGCGACAGTAGCTGCTGCACTTTCCAGCCAACGCACTTTCCCAACGATCAATCGTTGCTATCTTGACACCTGTGCAGGCACAGGCAGGGGACTCGGCAACACTGCCTTAATTTATCGATAAAAGTGTTGTGTTGAGTTTGATGCTAAATCTACTGGGAAGCAAACAGACTAAAAAAAAGCTCAACAAAATTGAAAGTGTCATTGGGAAATTGTTAAGCTCAAGACTAGGGTTTAGACCCAACTTGCTAACTATTTGGAATGTTCCCATATTTCCAATTTTGCTGTCTGCAATCGTGCGTCATTATCATGCTGCATTTTTCTTGATGTTGTCGTTGTTATTGTTGGGAATCGCATCACGAGAATTGATCAAACAAAATGCCAAATGCATTAGCATTAAGCCCTAATCAAATCATGATGATGATGATGATGTTCATCCGACTAATGACAGCCCTGCCAGTCGCGTTCGTCCACTTATTCCCAGCGGACAACGGCAACAGTTGCTGCTGCAGCTACGTGCGTAGCATTTGGCGATGACTGTTGCGGATTATGTGGTGACCTTTTGTGGGCCGCCCAACTGACGGGCAACCTGGCAACCTGGCAACTGACGGGCAACCTGGCAACAGGGCCACAGCTTTGTGCTGACCAAAATGCCCAATTCAAATCGAAATCCATTTCAAAGTGGCCCATTGTGATGGGCAATCGGGTAGCAATCGGGCAGCAGCAACAACAACAACAACTTTAACTACAACTGCAGCTACAACAACTGCATCTATCGCGTTTCTGATCTGATGTCTGCTCTTAACTTTGCTGAGACTGCGACTGAGTTATGCAGTCATTTCTCAAAGATCGTCGGTTGCTGTTGCTGTGGCTGTTGTTGCTGCTGTTGTTGTTGCGCTTGATTTCCGTTGCTTTTGTTGTTGGTGTATTCTAACGCTTATCTCAGGCTGTTAACCAGGTCAACTAACGGCAACGGCCGCAAGCTGTTAAAGCCAACTTAAACAAATAACACTCATTCATTCAGACTCGCAATCTCTCTCCAGTTCTCCTGCTCCCCCGCTCTCCCGCTCTCTGGTTCTCTTCCGTTAACTTTTACCATACGCTTGCGCTCTGCCCGCATCTCTTGCCACGTTCTTAGCACTCGCTATCTTTCTCTCTCCCTCTCTCTCGCTCCCTCTCCCTCTTTCTTTCTTTCTCGCGCAATTTACGCATATTACGAGCACATTCAATTTTCTTATTGGGTTTTCCCGCTTTCTTCCAATTCAATTTTTGTGCGCCAATTGAAATCCACCAAGCAGGTCAGGGGCCAAAATCAAGCAGAATGATAGGAAAGGGGGGCGGAAGACTGAGACAGACTGAGAGAGAGTCAGGGGCAGGGACAGGGGCAGGGCATTCGATTCATTGATAATGGCAAATAATTGTTACAAATGCCAGCAATTTCTTTTTCAGCAATTTCAGTTGCAGAGCGCATTGGCAATGGCTTTCTAAGCCGATTTGGCTAATGACCCATACAGTTTGTGAACACTAAACATTTATAACAGCAACAACAGCGTTGCTACGTTCTAGGCGCCAAGCCCACTGAACCCACGGCTAATTCTCTACCTGCTTAAATCAACTCTTTGTCCGTTTTTGCCATTACCAGCTAATAGCTGCCTAATGAACCAACAGCAGCAGCAATTTACATTTGATTGTAATAAATGATGAGCAGCAGCGGCGGTAGCAGCCACAAAGCTGCCCATCACAGCACTCTGCATGCAAAAAATATAAATCAGCTTTCGTTTGCCACCAGCAGCTGCAACTCGAGTGTTTTTATAAATGTTTAGGCGAGCTCACTGGCAATATTGCAGCAGCTATCAATCATGCCACAGTTTCGTTCTTCCTGTTGTTGCATGCACTAAAGTTACCCTGGATAGGTAAGGATATATGGCCAATATAAATATATAGCACTTGGCATGCTGAAGAATACACAAGCGAAAGGACACAGTCTAATATAAGAAGTATAGGGAAATCAGCGAATATCATACAATGACTGAAGTCCTCTGTGTACAACTATAGCTAAATAATTTGTTAGAGGGTATCTGCAAGTCGAGCACCTTTGATCACTTAAGGAAACCATGTGTTTTTCTTGCATTCTCGCATTTGACTAGATCAAATGCATGACGCATGCTTCAGACTAATGTCCCGATCTCTCTCTCGCTCGCTCTGCGTCGTTGCATGCCACATTTGAGCGTCAAATGAAAAGGGTGTGTGTGCAACTGTGTGTATGTAAAATGCCATAAAAATCACACACAGCATAATTCTTAACAAACACAACACAACAGAAAACATGCACAATCACTCAGCATGCAACATGGCATTCCATTCCATTGCTAGTTGCAGCGTCACGTGCGGCATCTGTTTACCCCCCAAGATCCCCTCCCTCTTACCAAACAGCTCACCCTCTATCCCGCTGTGGTTTAATTAAATGCTGGTTTTTAAAATTGCATCTGCAAAATGAGCCACAATGGGCCACTTAGGAGCACACACACACACACACACACAGACACACACACACAGAGGCATAGTTGGCAAGTGACCGCATTTGCTTATCGAGCCGGTTGCTGCTGCTTGCTGTGGCATGTTGCCATGTAGCAAGCAAATTGGTCATCTTCATGTGGCATCTTTAGCAATGCCAATGTTGTTGTTGTTGCCGGCTGTTGCCGTTCTTGTTGTTGTTACCAAGCTACGCTTCTGTCTTTCTCTCTGGCCAGGCGCATTCAATTATTTTCATGTCCTGATTGTCTTGTCGTGCGGCCGCGTGAGTTTTGTATTTAAAAATAGGCCGCCACAACTTTAAATTGCCACAATTTTTAATGAGCTGCTGCTGCTGCTGCTGCTGCCGCTGATGCTGCTGCAGTTGTTTTTGTGGTTGTTGTTGTTGCCACAGCGAATCTCTAGCGCCAGTTACAGATGGTAAAGTGTCAGTCCTACTGTAATGAGGCAATGTCTTGGCTAAAAATACATGCATACCGCAGCAGCACGCAGCACAGCCCACTGTGCCGCCAATAAGATATCTTTGTTGCGCGATAAATGCAAGTATCTATCATAACAAGCTGTCATGTTCACCTTAAGCACAGTTCTATTTTAATTTATAATTTATACGAACATTACAATGTAATATGGAAAGCTGCAAATAAAAATAAATTGTGCGACAAGCTTCACATGTGCAACGACCAATTTGAGGGTGCCATCACTTATTTTAGGTGAGTGACACTTAAGGTAAGCACTTAATTCACAGGAAAAAGCGTAGACTTGAAGTTGGTTATTATAGATATGGGAAAAATATGCTAATAAGTTAAACTATTTATAAATAGTGCGCTTTCAAAATAACTTTATGTGCCCCTTTCAATTTTAAGTGCACCCATGAATTCAGCACTGAGGGAAAACTATCCATTCTCCAATCATAATGCAATTAACTCTTCTGCAATCAAACTTTCTAACCTTAAGTCTGTGATATATAAACAAAATAAACAATTCACCCGAAAGATGCTTGAATAAATATCTATATTTTATTGATTTTGTAGCAGTAGTCAGACAGACATAAGCGAGTATGAGTGGCAAGCTTAAGGTCTTAGGACCCTTGGATCTTCGATACCAGAGTGGGATAAAACTGCGAAGTACTTTCCTAATTACTGCTTGTAATTCCCGCTTATCACTTTCATTTTGTTGGAGATCTTGGTGTGCTCATTGTATCAATAGATTCCAATGCTTGTCATAACATGTGGTTAAAGCAAATGAGTTTCACTTGTTGATCAAATGGCTGGCCAACCACACTCGTACAATCGAGCATGGCCGGGGTCTGAAGTGGAATTTAAGGGGATGGGGGTGTTGGGTGTGGGGGCATGGTAGGTGAGGTCAGCACTTGCAATTAATTGTAATTTGTGGGGCGCATTGAAAGAGCGTCATCATCATAATTGCCATAAATCATGCAACGCTGCACTTGCCACAACTAGCTGTGGCATCTGCTACGTTGGGTTGAGCTGCTCCGTTTGCCTGCTGAGCTGCAACAACTGCTCATCTTTTTTGTATCTACTCTTCTTCGTTTTCTTCTTCTTTTCCTTCTTCCTCGCCTGTTTGTCTCTTATCCGCCACATTCCGCAACTCAAATGCGCTCTAATGACTCCTGTTCTTTGTTGCCATCGCTTGCTGCTGGCTGCTGCTAGCTGCTGGCTAATGGCTTTCTGTGGCATAACTTCCGCGTAGCCAAGTTGGCCACGCCAACAGTCGCGAAGTCAAAGAGGAGGAGTCGTGTCGGCCCCTGCTTCTTGGAACGAGCCACAGCCCACACAGCTGATCGAAATCGAGTTGCCAAACATGAGCCCAGGCAATTGAACGATCGATTGCTCACTATCCCACTCCTACAATAAGTGCTCTCCCTATCTCTCCTTCTCTCTCTGCCTTTTGTCTCTATATTGACAGCTGCATTTGCATGGCGCAGACAATCAGTTAGCCATTCCAAGAACAATTTATGAAATGTTTGGAGCTATGTGACCCGTCACAGTCCTGGCAAACAGTACGCAAGCCCATCACAGTGATCGATTCAAAATATAAATTACCAGAATTGGGAATCATCATTTTCAAACTCAAATTTTGTGGATTTATAATTTTAAAATTCTAGAATAGAGCAATGAAATAAAACACAAATTGAGAAATCGAAGTCCGTCAAATAATCTTTAGCAGTTTTTAAGAGTGTTTAAGTGGAGCTGCTGCAGTAATTAGCCTTTCAAATTATCAATGTATGTACATACATATGTACATATATTACATATTTAAAAAAGAAAACAATAAAGATCTTTGCATATATAAAATGTTCATTAATTGTACAGGGCAATCATTAATTATGACTTTCACAAGAAATATTTGCAAATTGCCAGACCAACTGGGGCCGTTTTCATTTTCGAGTGACCACTGTACCCATTGGCAGTCCCAAGCTCAAGCCCAATCTCAGCGTGGGCAACACCACACCCGTTTTCTTTTTCCTTCATTTTGGGGCCCGCATATCTTGCGCCTGCATCAACTTGCAGCCAGCTTGCCAGTTTGCCAGCTTGCCAGCCAGCCAGTCGAACGAGAGATGCACTTTCAAATATATTTGGTCGACACCCCTTTCCCATTTCTTCCTCCTCTTGTGTCTGTACACGGGCTTAAAGTGTTGCCGAACAACCTTGAGGCAGTCGAACTAGCCAACAGAGCAATCTGAACTGAGCCTGCGACTTAACCTAACCACATCCTCGGCTATCAGGCTGTATCATGTGATATCGCCGCGTTCAACTTGTTATGCAATAAATTTCCGGTTCTAAGTAACAACAACAACCATAACATACACATATTGCAGCAAGCAATCAGGCATTAAGACAACCAGGCAACCAGGCAACCGGGCAACCAGGCAACAGCGTCTTTATCTGGCCACTTCATTTTGGCCAGTTTTTGTTCCGATTTGCGCGTTAGTTCTGGTCTTTCAGTTTAACATGCGCAACGATGGCGTTGGCTCCTAAATTAAATGGCATCCTTTCGCGTACTGACAACTCTGTAACTCCAACTGCCACTACTGCATCTGCCACACCTGTGCCACATCCCCAGCCAAGACAGGTAGGCAGCTGGCCTGATTCAATCATAACGCATGCAAATTGGCGCGCACTGTCTGCCTCGACTTGTTTGAATGTTCATTTTAAGTGAGTGTCATCTTTACAAATTAGTAACGGCATTTAATAGCACACACTTACAACAACATATATATGGTAAATGGAGCGACAGCTGAACAAGTTTGTGTTCTAAGTCTTTTGTTTTACATACACATGCAAAGCGATGCTTCAAGTTTAATTATTAATTATATCCTTGCAAAAGCTAAATTTTTGCAACCGTAATCAAAATGATTTTTTATTCAGTCTTCTTTTAATAAATCTATTTCAAGTTTATATTAACCTAAATCTAAAAATAGGCATTGAATTAAATGAGTTCAGCGAAATCGTTAAAAAAAAAAAAACAAATTTTACATGGCTTATAACTGACATGATTTTATTTTGATTTACAAAACTCAGATTCAATTATTTGTTAGCTTCACATCCTCCGATGGGTCATGGCCAGTGGATTAGTCAAAAGGCAAGTGGGAAGACAAGCCACAGCTTGGTAACACCATCAGCAGCACCTGGTAAATGGGAAGCAATTTCCTCGCCTTACTCAGTTTTCCATTCTTAGTTGCCTGCACACAGTTTGTGATGCAGTTTGCAGTTTGCAGCAGCAAATGAAAAGGCTGCCACATATCAATGTTAATATAATTTGCCGGTCATTATTCTGTAGCCGCCTCTCTTTGTCTCTCCGTGTTTAACTGGGATTTCGCCATGCGTTGCATTTAATTTGTGTAAAGCGTTTTGCACTGCATTTTTCTTCTAATATGCCAAGTCACCCGAAGCCCCTCCAAATGTTCCTTGATGCATGTGGTCCAGTAGAAATATATGAGCAGCAAGATGGGGTTAGAGTAAAGCAATATTTGCCATTAGATGAAGGCCGCTTCATGTTGCTTGCCTTTTTGTAATTATAACTTTTAATATTCTCACACATACACACACACAGACACACACACACACACAGAAACACTCACGTACAATCGGATAGAGTGGAGAAAAGCCAAAGCGTGCTTGTTGCATGCAGCTGGCAACTTGGAAAACTCGGGCAACCGGCAACCGGCAACGGGCAACTGGCAACTGGCAACTGGCAACTTGGCAGCTCTTCAGCTGTTGTTTCTCTGCCTTGACATGTTTTGCGGTGCTCCATTGTTCGATAGCAATTATTGCATCGTACTTCTATTGCATTGCGAAACTGGGACTTGGTGCACCTATAGCTAAAAGACACGCACAACCACATATACACACACACACACACTGCATTCTCTCGCACACCTTGCAGCAGGTGCTTCAACTTGAACGGTTGCACGTTGCGCATCTTTAAACTGCGATGATTGAAAATTGCATAATTGCAGTGAGCAGATAAATACACACAGAGAGTGTAGAGAGAGTCAGAGTCAGAGAGAGAGGGGGAGAGAGTGGAGCAGAGAGAGAGAGAGAGAGAGAGAGATAGTTGTTCGCAATCGCACTCATTTACTTAGAGACTCGCGTGTTGTGACAACAAATTGCAAATATGAAAAGGCCTCCATTTCCGCCGCTGATCGAGTGATCGAGTGGACAGACAAACTGACTGACGGACACACGGCGTGGCGAACAGATTGCAATACCAAAGCTGTAAGGCCCAGACATCCGTTTCGAGTGACTCGCACACTCAACTCACACAACACACACAACACTCATGAGTGCGACTAGAACTCCTTGCATGTTCGATGCAAGTCGACTTTCGAGGGGTGAGAGTTTCACAGACAGAGAAAGGAAGTGAGTTAGCTGGAAATTAGTAGCTCACGGGTTTTCTTTGTGTTTTGCACCCATTTCTTTGCCAACTCAGGTCTGTGTTAATGTTCGAATCATTTGAGCGACTGCAGTGTGAATTAAATTATTTATTTTTTGATTACATCTTCGAGTTATTGGTTAGCAAGCAAGTAAAGGCAGTCAATATACGCCCATCTTGTTATCTATAAATGTGGAACATTTATAGAAGGTCTGCATTATGATAATTTCTGACTTTCAATAGATTTGAATGTGTCAATCTAGTTTCGAGTAAATCAGATTTGCATGAAATACTGTGAACCAATTTTAAATATGATTTTAATCGATATTCTGAGCGACTTTAAACTTCAAAATCCCAACTCTTTTGTCTGAAGCAAACTTCGAACTAATCTGTAGCATGGCTTCTATCTAAGCTATGAATAATTCATATTGAATTACCATAATCCTTAAAGATAAATCACTTTCTTCTGAAACATTCCATAGTCGGATGCCTTCAATTCTGTATGGATTCCCCAAACCGTTCGTCATTTGAGTTAACTCAAATGTTACTCAAGTTGTTGCCCCTTTCACATCAATACATCATTCTTCAAATTATACAGTAGAGCAGATAATAGAGCTGTCACTTCGACTAATTAAAACTGGAACTTCTCTGAAAGAAAGAACTTGAAAGAAATACCATATCGACTACCGACTACTGTTTTCTGTTTCTGCGTTTCGCCTTTCTACAAGATATAAATTTGGCTTCCGCCGACCAATGTTTGACAGCGAAACGAAATAATAAGAAACAAGAAACCCGACAAGAAAGACAAGAAAGCAAACCAGAAAATGAAGAAGAATTGCCGTTGGCTGTGGAGTGTTGCAATTTCATCTGGTTTCTTAATGGCTTTCTTTTGACTCTTGGATGGTCGTCTCTCATTTCTTTTTAATTGACTTAATTGCATATTATTACTTTCACTGTTTTGTCCAACTTGCTTTGTGGCTGGCTGTATTGTCACCGTTATATTGTTTGCTATCTAATTTCCAGTTTTGTACCATTTCTAATTTGTTTCTCTCTTTTCTTTTTGCTCAGTCTTTGGCATTAGTTCTGTTTTGTTTGCGTTGCGCTTTCGTGCATAAATTCGTCTTTATTATGAATTATAAAAAAAAATAAAACCCAACAACAACTAATCTGTTGTTTTTCTTTTGTTTAATCTTTTTGTTGCTCTTGGGCGCTTTTCTCTCTGATTGGAGTAACGGAATGACCTTTGAAAGGTTTACTTATGCGTCTCGCTTCTGATATGTCTGCTGCTTCTTTTTTTCCTCTTTCTGCGTCTTCTTTTTCATCTGATGGTGCTCATCTAATGTTGCTCATGTGCTGTGCCACAGGAACTTTTTCTATCTTTTGACTGGTTATGGCATTCACCAGCTCACCAGCTCACTTGCTCACTTGCCTCGTAATTAGAGGCCGTACGCGAAGAGGAAGTAAACGTGCCTAATGATAACCTTTAGCTTGTTGCCTGCTGCTCAGCCACAGGGCGTCCAAGCCGCAACAAGCGCGGAGCGGAGGATGGAGAGGAGCGAGAGGAACTGCCTCAGTCTGAACCTAAAACAAAAAGGCAATCCAAACCAACCAACAATCCTCCCCCATTCTCCTACCCTTCCCCCATAATATTCCCGTCCATTCAGTTGGGGGCAAGCGTACAATTTTCTTGATTGCCGGTTACCAAGCGCGCTGCATCATCCATCTAACTAAGTACGCGCCACTGACCAGCAAAGCAGCAAAGCAGCTAGCAGCTAGCAGCTATGTAGCAAGCGGCGGCTAACTCTGCCACCAGCAGACGGGGATGTTTATATTCAAGCTGTTGCACGTACCCATACTCAGATGCTGACTCAGATTCCAAGCTGTGCATATTGCACACATATTTCATTTTATATCCTCTAGCCTAAATGCAAATATATGCCAGACAGTACGAGTACATATATACCCCGATCAGCAATATATATATATATATATATATATATATATATTTATATATATCTGGATAAAGTACCCTCATTTGACATTCACTCTCTGCAAATCTATAGAGTCTATGCCAAGCCCAAATTTCTTCTTAATTAATTTCTCAATTTTAATTGAAATTTTCACCCTCGTCTATTTTATGCAGATCAATATTATTTTGAACTCATAATATTTCCTTCAATTTCACCAAAGTAGATGAATATGCTGGGAGAGCTGTGATCACTGAATACTCGTAGTGTTTTACGTGTACCCTTTGTAAGAGCTCAATCTGCTCGGGCTGCAGGATATCTTTTAGTCGGCCACTCTCGATTGGGGCACACGTTTACATGTTACATTTATCAGTTGATATTGCACTCGCATTGATTGAGCGCCCAGGGTATTATTTAGTTAACGCCCACTAGACTCCCGATATTTATGCAGCAGGCGTTACGACCAACACAAAGGTGCAACAGCAGCAGCAACACCAATGAGAAACGTTATCCTGAAACAGCAGCATCAGCATCATCAATACTTGAGCTTGGTTGTGCTGTTGAGTGGCGCCACATGTGTGAACTACTGCAGCACCAGCTGCCGTTTCCTTTTAGCCAACGGCGACATTTAGCAGCTCATTCCAGCTAGCAGGGGCAACTATGGCAACACACTCAATCACACGCAAAAGCAATTGCAACAGAGACACAATGTGGCATTAGAATTGCCAGTTGCTGGTCAAATGAGAAGAGCGCTGCGCTTGGGCCAAGGCCACCCCAAAAATAAACGCAATTTGGCTAAAAATAAAACGAATGGCGAACAAGATGCCAGCAAAACTTGCACCACTTGCAACAAGGGCAACACGCGGTGGCAATGACGTCAAATTCGAATGCGAACGAATGCGTTTCACGTTTTGCGTTTTATCTGCGCAGGCAGATCGCTCGACTGTGCCCATGTAATTGGCATACCTCCCCACCCTCCCCTCCCCCCACCTCCCCCTATCTCTCCACTAGCGATCCCCTTCGCAGTCGCCTTGCAATCCAAACGCATTTCATTTTCAGCTACAGCTGGAGCTCGACCTGGAGCTGAAGCCTTGCTGGAGCCGGGAGTGGCACTGGAACTGGGATTGTTGCTGTGCACTCTCATGCAGATTGGCAATTCTAGAACACGAACTCGCAGAGTCCGAGCAACAAACAAGCAAGGAAATGGACAACCACAAACAGTTTGCTTCAGTTGGCCGATAACCAAATACCCTTTGTGCCAGCTTTCGTATATACTTGGATGTTTGCCAAATATAATTTCTATTCAATTCTATTTGTCATGACAATCAGGCCAAAGAAAGCCAGCTGTTGCCAATCGAGAATATTTATATTTATATTAACGGGTTTGCAGATGCCTTCGTCTGGAGCCGTCACACATTTTGTAATGAAATTTGAACGTCCTTTGCAAGGGTATAAAAAGTTACAACGGCTCCCTGCGATGATGGTGGTGGCTATTTTCTTGCTGTTGCTGTTGTTGTGGTTGTTGTTGTTGCTGCTGTCGCTTTGGTTAAGAACACGCTACACATTCCGCTGACTGTGTTTGCCACCTATTTCATACATCGTGGCTACATTTGTTGTTGCTGCTGTTGCTGTTGCTGTTGCTGTTGCTATTGTCGTTGTCAATGTTGTTCATGTTGCTTTTGATGTTGCTGTTGCCAGTTGTAGCATCGTTTTTTGCTGCTGCTGCACAATTGGAAACGGCGGCAACGATTGCTTGAATTCGAAGCGCGCATTTCGCGGTTCTCGCCAGCAACCTGTGAGTTAATATTGTTTGTAATAGCCACGTTTCGAGCACTGTAATCATTGGCGAGCCACCACCCCTCCATCTGCAAAACTCAGTCACACGCTCTCTCCGTCACTCCCTCTCCATTTGGTTTGATTTTCTTGTATTTTGTTTCACTTTAGCCCAGAGGGCAGTGCAGTCTAGTGATAGTACTAGTGCTGGTACTAGTATAACTTATAAATACGCTCGTATAAATAATTGTGGTATGCAACCAACAAACAGCGAACAACAAACAACAAGCAGCCAACAAGAAGCAACAAAAGGCAAGAAAGAAGCTCTGCATGATGGCTGCCCACTTGCCTGGGACAGTTCAGCAAACAAATTGAATTGAATATGTAAATATAATTGCATAGCGGAGTCAGAATGCACCCATCTAGCTGGCTGGCAAGCTACCTGCTCACAGTTCCCAACTCACTGCTTTGTGGGCGTTTAAAAATCCATAAATTTAAGCCTTAATGCCGCTCTAAACGCAACTGCAGTTGGTTATCGGTATCGCTATATAGCAATACGTATAGCTGTAGCTGTAGCTATCGGTATCGTTTCGCATGCACTCATACACATATATGGCAACGCCGGCAAAGACTTCCGCATGGCATTGGCCATTTGCAGCACTCATTATGCACTCAAATGCAAATGAGTACAGTTAGCGAATAGTTAATGTCGATGTACGAATTGAGTCGAGTGTCAGAAAGAATCGAGAATAACAAGTGTACTGCCAAAGATACAAATAACAAATAACAATACAATACATAATTATTGAAATGAGTGAGTTGAATATGGCACTGATGAGTCCATTTGCATTCGCTTGTTATACCGTTATACATATACCGGACATACTACAATTTTTAGATTATATTCAACAGTGAACAGTTTTCTGTTTCTTAAATCAACGATTCTAACAATACTATGTGAAATGCATTTTAATAGATTTTAGCACCACTCTCATAAACATGATTTCTCACTCTGGAAAGAGTTGGCAAACCTCTGCTGAAGATGCAGCCATGCATCTTTTATTACATCCACGATAGATGGATGGATGGATGGACAGATCTACCTAAGCCCATCGTTAGATAGCTAGATAGGTTAATCGCATCGTTGACGGCATTAAGCCAACTCATGGCTGATAAATGCTGGAGTGAGTGCATGATTGAATTGAGATAATATTCATTCGCATTTGCAATGAATTGACAGCTCTGTTTGGCCACTTGATTGATTTACCAAGCGAGTGTCAAGTGCTGAGTGCTGAGTGCGGAGTGTGGAGTACTGAATGGTGATAATAATGTGAGTGCGCACTTGAATCATTCATGCCCCAGACTCATGGCTTATGCGCTATTAATATGAATGAGTTGGCAACTGATTTCAGATGAGAGCCAAACAGAATCAAGCTTTCGCTTTTCAATTGCTGCCATACCAGACAGGGGATCAGGTCCGGGACCGGGACCTGCACCTTCTGGGTCAATGCTTGCCCCCGCATGTGCCCAATTTGGGGTCACCCACTAATTATGGCATCCACAAAAGCAGCTGCTTGAGCGCAAAAAACCAATTTGCAGCACGCTCAACTCAAAGCCACAGGAATGCGAACTCAATAGCTGCTTGGCTTCAGTCACAGCATTAAGTTTTGGCTTTGCGTCTGCGTTTTGGTTTAGGTTTGGAGAATTGGAAATGCGTCCATTAGAATTTCAAACCGCAGATCGTCAATAAAAAGACGACGTTGGCGCGCAAGTGGAACGCTACTTCAGCTTCAGGCCATTGTAATTTCCGCCGGGCAGCTCATTAAACTCTCAGCAAATGCAGCCAACGAACTTGCTGGCTCCCCAACTAGTGGGCGGGAGGCCGGTGAGCTCAGGGGCGTTGAAATAGTTCTTATTGGTTCGCTGGTTTGCTGTGTGCTCAGTTAAGCGTGTAATGGAGCGGATGTCTGTATAGCCGCAGCTCCACAGCTCCCCAGCTTTCCAGTTTCCCAGTTTCCCAGTTTTCTAGTTTCATTTGCTGTCATCGTTTGCAATTAGCAAAATGCCTGACGCCACCTGGCGGCTAATATATGCAACCAGAAAAAAAATTTTTAAATTCCAAAATATTTCAATTTGTGGCTTAAATTATTCAAAGACTGTTGAACATCTGAAGTCAAACACTATTTATATACATATGTATCATTCTCTCTGATTCCAATGGAATTTTAAGGTGATCAAAAAAAATGTTCTACTTATTTTGTAGTTAAAAAACTGATGTTATTTTTTTATTTTAATTATTTAATTACGTGGAACATAATTTGTAGAACTTCTTACAATAAAAATAATAATAATATGCATAGGCTATGGCAAATGTTTGCCTAATTTTTGTCGTGTTTTGCTTCTGGCCAATTCTAAGAAGTACTTGGACAAGGCCTGATGATGATCGTCAGCGATGGCTGCCTTCGAGTAGACAGATTGTTATCGATCGCCTTGATTATGAGCAGCTCCGTTCAACCGTAATGTAGACAGGGTCACACATAACCGGCGGCAAGAGCTCCTCACATTTGGTGGCTACGAGCAGCGGGGAGATGCCGACCAGCTGCAGATTGTTGCCTTTGGTGTCCTTCACCACCTGCAGATAGCGATCGATAATGGCGACGGCCAAATGGAAGGTCTCCGCTGTCAAATGGAATTGCGAATGCATCTCGTTGGTCCAATCGATGAGGATGGCACGTATCTTATACGACATCTGCGACTGATCTTCCAAGTAATCCGGGTAGATGGGCTGCTGCTCCTCCATCGCGTACAGACAAAATACAAAAATATCGCTCATGTATTCAGAGACAAAAATCTGATTTTCCCGATCATCCGCATCAATCCACATTAGCCAGTTGTTGTTCTTGTTTTTCTGCAGCTGCTGTTGCCTGCGGCACGTCGTTGCGCAACTTTGGCAGCCTGGCCAAGTCAACCCTTTCCCCATCGGCTGTGGACTATTGTTTGGATGCTGCTGCTGCAACTGTACGTTGGATTGGATGGGATGTGGTGACAGGAGGATTGGTGGAAAGGTGTGGTTGTGGTTGTGGCTCAGGGTTTTCAGCTTACACTTGCCATTCGCCGCATCGCCACATCGGCGACCACTTTTGCATTGGCCATTTATATATATCGTTTATATCGTTGTTGCTAATCGGCCAGCGGCAGCACTTGTTAGCATCGAACTGCTTTTGCTGTCCCATTTGTTGTGCCCAGCGGCTGCTTCTTTCAGTGTGTGTCCACATGAGCCTTGTTCGTCAGCCCCACAGCCTTCAGTTCTTTGCGGAGCACATCTTTAATAGTTATTTCATGAGCAGGTCGCCAACTGCGAGAGGTATTTTTTTCTCGAGTTTTGAACACACGAGAGATTTTTGATAATTTACTTGTTGCAGCTATTTTGCAGATTGCACAAATATAGTTTTAAAATGTATTTAGCAACGATTGCTGCGTTATTCCGAATTTTTGTTGGAATCTTGCGTCCTTGGAACTCTCTTCTGCTAACTCTCTCTCCCTATCCCTCTCCCTCTCCGTCTCTCTTTCTCCCACTCTCTCTCTCTCTCTCTCTCTCTCTCTCTCTATCTCTCTCTATCTATCTATATATTTGTATATTTTTGTTAAAATATCTGTTTAGAACACCTGTCATTAGAATACGAGTTTCCCGGCTGCGGACCAAAGTTGTCTACCGTAAAAAATGCAGCAAACGAGAAAGAAGCAAAGAAAAACTGCAACCACAGCTAAGCATTTATTTGTTTGTCTTCCACTTGCAGATGCAAAACGCAGCAAATAGCAGCAGTAGCCGGCGCAATCGCAGTAGAAGAGAACAGGAACAGCAAGCAGGAAGACGGGCATCGACGAGGACAACGATCTCTGGCGGCATGTTGCTGATCTCGCTCGGATTGGCCATGCTGATGGCGTTGCCGGCGCAGGTCTCCGCACGCATGGCCTTTGAGAAGCTGACAGATTTCGATTTTGCCGGGACCACGTACTATAGCGTAAAAAATCTTTCGCTGTACGAGTGCCAGGGATGGTGTCGCGAGGAGGCCGATTGCCAGGCGGCGGCATTCAGTTTCGTTGTGAATCCACTGTCACCGTCGCAGGAGACACACTGCCAGCTGCAGAACGATTCGTCGGCGGCCAATCCGTCGGCGGCGCCACAGCGTTCCGCCAACATGTATTACATGGTGAAGCTGCAGTTGCGCAGCGAGAATGTCTGCCATCGCCCGTGGTCGTTCGAGCGTGTGCCCAATAAGATAATCCGTGGCCTGGACAACGCCCTTATCTACACCAGCACCAAGGAAGCCTGCCTCTCTGCATGCTTGAACGAGAAACGCTTCATCTGCCGCTCCGTGGAATACGACTACAATAACATGAAGTGCGTGCTGAGCGACTCGGATCGACGCAGCTCCGGCCAGTTTGTGCAGCTGGTCGATGCCCAGGGCACCGACTACTTTGAGAATCTCTGTCTGAAGCCGACGCAGGCCTGTAAGAATACACGCTCGTTTGCCAACGCCCGCATGGGCGTCTCCGAGGAGAAGGTTGCCCAGTATGTTGGCCTACACTACTACACGGACAAGGAGCTGCAGGTGACCTCCGAGTCCGCATGCCGTCTCGCTTGCGAGATTGAGTCCGAGTTCCTCTGCCGCTCCTTCCTGTATCTGGGTCAGCCGCAGGGCGCCCAGTACAACTGCCGTCTGTATCACTTGGACCACAAGACTCTGCCCGATGGCCCATCCACCTATTTGAATCATGAGCGTCCCCTTATCGATCATGGCGAGCCCATTGGCCAGTACTTTGAAAATCAGTGCGAGAAATCTGCTGGTGGCGGTAGCAACTCACCTCCCGGCACATTGGATAAGATTGACACGCTGCCCGTCAGCCTGGACACCATCGAGGATCCCACTCTGACCAACATGACCCGGAATGATGTCAACTGCGACAAGACTGGCACCTGCTATGACGGTAAGTAATCCTTACCAACAACCAAAGAGTTCACTGAGTTTATTGGGGCTATTCATAATTGGGATTCATTTCAATTTGATGTTTTGTTGAGTATGATTTGTGACTAATCTGTGCATCCTGTTCCAGTCTCTGTGCACTGCAAGGATACCCGCATTGCTGTGCAGGTGCGCACCAACAAGCCGTTCAACGGTCGCATCTACGCTTTGGGCCGCTCGGAGACGTGCAACATCGATGTCATCAATTCGGATGCGTTCCGTTTGGACCTGACCATGACCGGACAGGACTGCAATACACAGAGCGTGGTAAATAACCAGACGCAATGTCCTTTTTTCAGCTAATAACCAGCTGCAATTGCAATTCACAGACGGGCGTCTACTCGAACACGGTGGTACTGCAGCACCACAGCGTCGTGATGACCAAGGCGGACAAGATCTACAAGGTGAAGTGCACGTATGACATGAGCTCCAAGAACATCACCTTCGGCATGATGCCCATACGCGATCCCGAGATGATACACATCAACTCATCGCCAGAGGCACCGCCACCAAGGATTCGCATTTTGGATACACGCCAGCGCGAGGTGGAAACTGTGCGCATCGGAGATCGCCTCAACTTCCGCATCGAGATACCCGAAGACAGTGCGTGAAATGCTTTCCTTTTATGTTCAAGAAACAACTGCTAATCCTCTCCACCCATCTGTCGTCTTCCACTCTGATTGCAGCTCCCTATGGTATCTTTGCACGCAGCTGCGTTGCCATGGCAAAGGATGCACGCACCAGCTTCAAGATCATTGACGACTTGGGCTGCCCCACAGATCCCACCATCTTCCCCGGCTTCACCGCCGACGGCAATGCGCTGCAATCCACCTACGAGGCATTCCGCTTTACCGAAAGCTACGGCGTCATCTTCCAGTGCAATGTCAAATACTGTCTGGGTCCCTGTGAGCCGGCTGTCTGCGAATGGAACATGGAGTCATTCGAATCCCTGGGCAGAAGGCGTCGTCGCTCCATTGAGGCGTGAGTGTCCCACATTACAGAATTGGACCAATGCTTGAAAACTATCAAAACTTATTCTGTTTTAGCAATGAGACCAAGAGCAAGGATGAGATGAACATCTCGCAGGAGATTCTCGTCTTGGACTTTGGCGATGAGAAGCGTGAATTCTTCAAGGCAGATCCAAGCACAGACTTTGCCAAAGGTAAGAGCTACCAATCAACACAAATGGATCTGCAGAGATTCCCATGGCATAAGACTGAGCTAGACTTAGACTCTTTTCGCTCAAATGACGAAATATATTTATATATATATATATAATAGAAATAATACCTTCTTCAAGAAAAGCATTGAACTCACTTTGATTCACTCTCATTCGCACTTGCAGACAAGACTGTCACCATCATTGAGCCGTGCCCGACGAAGACGTCCGTGCTGGCGCTGGCCGTTACCTGTGCGCTCATGATCCTGCTCTACATCTCCACGCTGTTCTGCTACTACATGAAGAAATGGATGCAGCCCCACAAAATCGTAGCATAAGTTTAGGCGCGACACAAGAACAGCAACAGCAGCAAGCAGCAAGCAGAACAAGCACAACAGCTGCAACACAGAAAACTGAATTAAAAGAGATAAGAGAAAAAGAAAAGGAAAACAAAAACGATACACACAACACAAATTGTCACCAACACCCGCACACACACACTTACATACACACAGATAGACACACACAATTACGCACACATAATAATTCTCTCTCTGTCACGCGCTATTTCTATCTCTCTTTGGCGTATGGCGCCCATCTTAAGTGCAACAACGTCCACGCTTGTCAGCGCTCAGCGCTCTCTCACGAGAGAGAAACTGGCAATGAGAGCAGCAGCGCAGTTAATTATGAAACGAACTTCGGCTTCGGTTTGCAATAGAAAACGTGAGAAGACGAAGACGCAACCGAAGAAGAAGAAGGGGAAGAATATCAAGTGGATGTATTCCAGAACCAAATCCGAACTCAATTTTGATCACAATCAAAGCACAAACACACACACACACACGCACACACATACACACATACAGAGCAGCTGCCTGACAAGCGTGTATTTTTTGTTTTTTTTTTTTTTAATAATTACTATATATACAATTTATTTATTTATATTTATTTAGATTTAGAGCGTGAGTTAATTTCCAGAAATTGATTTGGCGAATGCGTTAACTGTGTTCGCCTTCCCTTAGCCTATTTTTTATAACTTATTTTCTAACATTTAGTAGACAAAAAGTAAAAGCAAAAAAAAAGTAACAAGCAAAAGAGCAAAAAGCGAACAAGCGTCAAGCGAAGCGAACTTCAGATTAACAATTACATTTACATATGCGAGCATTAATTTAAATTTTTAAAATGGAAGGAAACGAATCGAAAGAAAGTAAGAAAGTGAAGGACGAACGACGATAAGAAGCGCATATTGAAAACTGCGAGCGTGTACTTTCTATAAAGTTACGAAAGAGACAACCAAACGAATGGAATGGAATGAAAGGAAGGAAAGTGATCGAGAGTGCAGGAGAAAGAGAGAAAGTCGATAGATAGATATATATAAAAAGATTGAGTAACGAGCTTAAAGCTCCGTCGATCGATCTCTTTTGTAACTTGTATAGAGACTGCAGCCGCAGATGCACATACACACACACACACACACACACGCATACACACGCACACAGTCTTACACACCCTGCTAATCCCCCCCCCCCCCACACACACACGCACATACTCACATTTATTTAATTTAAAAGTAAAAAAGAAAACAGCTAAAAAGGCAATTAACAGCAAACAGAAGCAATTTTCAAAAGAAAGTAAGAAGCAAGAAACAAAAACAAATAATGAGCGATCAGAAATGAAGCGAATCTAATTTCATAGTGTGTGCAATGAAATTGTGCTTAATTGTATTGCATTTATTTAATTTAAATCTATTTATGATAATAAAGAATGATAACACAAACGAATATGCAATTTGAATTTTTCGTACAAGTCTTTGTGTGCTGAGATGACTCCACTGACTCCAAGATTCCATAGCTTGGTCCTTGTCGAGATTCTACAAGGAGTCGGTTTTCGCTGTCAAAGCAAAGAGTATGCGAATTTGCAACAAGCTGCAAGAGAACTTTATTTACGCTACGTCAAGAAAGTATTTTCCCTTTTCCTTTACAAAAAAAATGTACTTAATGAATGGCTTTTAACTTGTTTTCTTATTATCTTACTATTAAACTTCGTAAACAACATAACGAAAAAATGAACAAGATTCATGAATTTAAGCAATAATAATAATCAATAATTAATATCCCTTCAACTCAGTCTGCCCCTAATGAATCGTGTTAATTTTGCTCCAACCAGTTTTAAGAACTAGAAAAATAAAGGAAAAAATGGTAAAAGTAATCTCAATATTAGAAAACATATTTCTGCAAAAGAAATGAGAAAATATGCATTTCTTGCTGTGTCCAAACACTTTCTTGCCACAGTTTATTCGGCAACCGAATCACTTTTTTAAAAGTGTACAAAATTCTGGATCAGCATCTTGCAACTCACCCAGCCAGGCAGATTTATTTGGATCAATTAAAGTCAAATACATTTATGAAAATGAAATTATTATTGTTAAGCTGCACAATACTATAAGCTGTTAAACAAAAGTTAATGTTAATTCAGGCGTAGTTAGAAATAGGTTATCAGTAATCAGTTATCGGTATATATAACATAAGTCAAGCTGCACGCTTTCTGTGTACTCTTCTATCTTAAGTCTAACGACGAACGTTGCCAAGTTGCACATGGAATGCTTAAGCCTAATAAGCCTTAGTCTAAATGTGACGCAAGGATGCGGAAACTGGACGGCAGAGCAGAGGTGAAAGAGAAACAAAATATAAATCGAGAGCGATAGAGAAGAAGAAAGCGAAAGCGAACGAGAAAGAGAAAGAGGCAGAGAAAGCAATTTGCGGTCATCTCAGCCTGAGTGGTTGGATGTGTGCGACTCCATGATCCGGCGCTGGAGATCGAACGGTGGCCAGGCAGGTCTGCTTGAGGGATTTGCCCGGCGGCCGTTTGATGCACTCGTCAAAGTAACACTTCTCCACGTTGTGCAGAAACTCGACCAGCAGCTTGGCATCGCCCCCATTCGGCCCCGCGAAGTATTCGCACTCGTAGCCATGGGTCTTGAGGTCGCGCACACAACAGTCGAGGAACTCGGCATTGGCCGAGTACCAATTGTTGTGCCGCTGCAGCGGTATGCCGAGGCGCGTTCGCACAATTCCCGTTAGCCACGTGTCGTCTATCCAGAAGATGGGCACACGCTCCGCCTCCGCCACAAGGCGTGCGGCGGTTGGCACATTGGTAATATACAGCCAGCCGGACAGGTAGGCCGGATAGAGTGCGTGCGCGTATTCCTGGCGTGTGACGAACCACTTGTTGGCCTGCAGCCGAATGGGCGGCTTGGCGTCCATCACAAATCCCGCCAGCAGCGTGCTGCTGCTGGTCAGCGCCGGCTGGCTGAGCTCCAGCGACTCCAAGTAGCGTCGCAAATGGAATATATCGTAGATGATGTCATCGTCCATTTTAATGATGAACTTGGCACGCTGCTGGCACTCGCCTGATGCCCAGCGCAGACCCATTGCATGCTTGTAGCTCAGATTGCGATAGTCCTCGACAAAGTTGCCTTGCAGCAGATCCCCGAAACGCGCCTGCTCGCTGACCAGCTGCGCCTGGCTGATGAAATGTTCGCGCGCCGGCAGCGCTGCCAGCAGGAAGACCCGCTGCAGCCCCATCTCGGCCAGCTTGCTCTGCGCTATCGCCTGACGGTGGGCGGCGCGCAGTGCATCGTGTCCCGCGTACGAAGTCACAATGAGTACAGCTGTTAGGGATTACGGATGGCGGCATTAGTTGCGAGTTGGATTGGGGAGTGCAAACACCTAAATCTAAATCGAACACAAACTCAAATTTCCATTATCGATTTTGTTGTTTACACTCTCAAATTGATTTTTTTTTTTTTTTTTGGGAGGGGGGGGGCAACTCACCGAGCAGCTCCCGCTCAGCGCGTCGACACACATCGCTGGCGAGCAGATAATCAAAACCTGTCAGATTCAGCAGCGGGCCAGGTTTCAGTGCAGCTCCCACTCCAATTCGCACTTCTGATTGGGCTGCGCTTTGCTGTTTTGCTGCCATTTGTGCGTTGAGTTGAGCTGTTGTTGTTTGTGCGCCTTCGTCACTCGTCGGGGGCAGGTGCACCAGAAACTCATCTCTGCTCTCACGCAGCGGATGAGCCGGAGAAGTGGGTGGAGTCGCCATGTAGCTGATGCACAATATTATGATTACGATTAGCGCGATGGCAATTGGTAGCAATCTGCGGCCGCGCATGCGCATCTTCAAACATTCTATTGTCGTTGGGCGTGTGTGTGTTGAGTACTGAATGTTTGAGTATTGTGCAATGAGTGTTGAGTGTTTGTGTAATGTTATTGGGCTTCTGCTGAATAAAAACAAATGCACAAATGATTCAAATGCAACACAAGCACACACACACACGCATCAGCCCTAAATAATACTTTGTGTGTAACTATCGATACAACGATATATCGATAAGCTGCTGTCAAGCTGCAAGAATAGTATGCAAAGAGAGAAGATTGAATAGTGACATGAATATCGATGAATGTAGCTTGTGACGTCATGCGACTGTCAATATAGCTCAACACACCTGAAGCGAGTCCTTTGAACATCGTAGCTTCTTGTGTAAGCAAAATGTTCAAAGAAGATGATTATACAAAAAAGGCGTGGTAGATCACAACAGGGAGAGTTATCTAAAAATCTTGTGAAATAAGCCATTTGAAGCAGTATTTGGATGTGCTTTGGTCCGCAGATAATTCTTCCCCTGCCGTTGCTAATTAAGCAGCAAAATTGTCGAAAAAATCCATCAATCCATCAGCAGCAATAAGAAGAATTTTCCTTAAACAGAAAATTGTTCATGCTCTGTAAAATCCTTGCGTATACTGTCGAGTACTTTGCCAAACTTTTTGTTTTGACTGGTGCCAAAAACTTGGCAAAGGACATTCCAATCGTCCTTGCAGTCACCGAAAAAAAAACAGAATATTCTATGTGGAGCATTTTTCTCTTCACCCCTAAAAGTATCCAGTATTTTTCATATTGGTAATTTAGCCAATACTGCAACCAATACAGAAATTGATTTAGATTTTTGGTACATATTGGACTTGTTTATTTGTTTTGTTGATTAGTGCGTGTACAATCAAGCAGTGCAAAAAACAAGGATAGAGTTGGGATAGGTAGAGTATTGCCGCTATCTTCACACGCTTTTAAGGGTCTGCATCCGATCCACTAGCAATGATGCTGCTCTCTTCGCACAGACTCATAACCCTGTATGAAAAAACAAACTTAATTTTTCATGCAGTCACTTTTTAGTGCCCAAGTGCAATTGTAAATTGTACAATTTTGAATTGCAAAATACAGTGCAATTTTAGTAATTTGGTATTTGATTATATACCCAGTACCAGCGCAACTAAACATAAAAAATATTGACAATATTGGTCTTCTTTAACGGATAATGTACAAAATGTGCTTACTTTCTACTGACAAGATTCTTTTCTATCAGTATAAATGCAACGAAACTGTTATTTTTCTTTCTTGCTATTTCTATTCCGTTTAATTGCTCTCTCTTTTTCTCGCTCTTTCTCTATGTGCTCTCTTGGGTTTTTTTTTTTGGCGGGCTTAGCTCAGTTCGCAGAGGAAGTAGCCATAGTTTGCCAGGCATGAACTAATAGAATTTTAATTTTAGTGCATTGAATTATTAGTGTCAAAAAAGCACTTTGAATTCTATGAAAGTAAATTCAATTTAATTATATATTAAAATCTGCGTCAACCAATCAGAAATAAACATGAAGCGGTCCGCTTACGAAGTACAACGGGATTTTGCGCTGAGCAGCGGTTTTAACTTGGAAATTATTTGGGATTCGTGAGTTGAAAATGAGTGCGGCAATTGCAGCAGCTGATTAGCAGCTAGAAACGCGTCAAACTTTATTGTAGCCTCGCCCCCGATCAGGCGGATGTGCTGCGCCAGAAGATTGCCAATTTGATATGCCCGAAGGAGGACGAGAATGTGGCCGAGGCGGCGACCGGAGGAGCGAGAAGCAACAAGCTGCTGGCCAAGCAGCGCCAACATCTGTTCGAGAGTGTTTGGAAGCAGCGCATCTACACAAATGGCACGCTGCTCTCGGCGATTATCTATGTGCTGGTCACTCCTGAGACGGATGCCACATTGGCATTGGCATCCACCTGCTACAGCTGCCATCCCGTGATAAGGACGCGCAAGTGCGTCCGAGCCGATGGTGGGGGCAATGAGAGCTCCAGCGACGGCTGCTGCATGGTATTCATTGATGAGCACGGACGCGTCTATGCCAACTGGCAGCAGTATGTGCGCAACAATGCCCTGCCTCGTGGCACCATGATAGCGCCCCACAACGGTGTCTACACATTCAGCACGCTCACTGATCAGGAACGGGAACAGGAGCAGAAGCAGGAGCGGGAGCGGGAACAAGTGCAGCTAATGGTGCTGTCGACTCCAGCGTCGTGGCTCAAGCAAAAGGTGCTGCAAGTCAGCGACAAGCTGATCACAGTTGGTGGCATTGTGGCCACGGTGCCGGTGGCTGCCACACTGGCATTGCCCGTCGCCGCACCCATACTGATTGCAGCCACAGTTGTTGGCGTCTCCACGGCTGCCTATAGCACCGTGCGGTCCGCGTCACGGCTCATCGATCGACGCTGGCACGGCCAGACAGTATCGCTGGCGGACAGCGAGGCGCGCTCCAGCTGGCTGTGCGTTGCCGGCGGAGTTGCTGGCCTGGGTGCGACGAGCGCCAATACGGCGCTGAATGTCCTCCAGGCGGGACCAACCAGCCGCGCTGCTCAGCTGGCGGTGCACGGCTGCAACGTGTCCTCAATGGTGATCGCCGGCACCGGCGTCGTTAGCGGCGTCTACGATCTGTATCTGAAGATTAGCGACGAGCAATCGCTGAGCGGCTACGATGCAATGCAAATGGCGTCCAGTCTGCTAATCTTTACGCATTCGGTGAACAATCTGCACCTCGCCGTAAAGGCAACCGACGGCTACAGCCTGCGGCGCGTGGTGCGTCACCAGACAAGGGAGGTGTTCAGTCGCATCAGCGAGGAGTCGGCCAAGCTGCACAGCAGCGACGCATTCCGCAAACTGGACATTGTGCGTCTCATCAATGACATACCCTACAAGGCGGTGTTGCTCAACTTGCACAAGATTCACTTGCATCTGGCGACTGTGGCACCAGTTTTGGATGCCGCTGGTGTCAAGTTGCCCAATTTTGTTCGACTGGGCGCCGGTGGTGCGCTAAGCCTAGATCTACCGGAACTGGCCAGCCAGTTGGGCTGCAAGTTTGTGGGCCAAATCGGCAGACTGGCCAGCTTTATGGACGTGCTCGATGGAATGAGCCGTTTCTTTAGCGCGCAGGCGATGCAGCTACTGCTCCACCTGACGCGCACCTTTGTGGAGCAGAGCGTGGACGGAATTGATCGCATCCTAAACACTTTTGTCTCCACAGAGCTGGTGCTCTACCGCATGCTGATGCACTGCATCAACAACTACGAGAATTGTGCCGTCGATTTTCTCGAGCAACATCGCCATGACATCTTGGCCGTCATCGATAAGTCCTTCAAATCGCTCCATCCTCAACCGGAGCTGGAGCAGAAGTGCATTAGGCGCAAGTGTCCCGCCTGCCATGGTGTCTACTATATAAGTCGTCTCTAATGTCTGCATCATGTCCATTTTTTTAATTTCAAAATTATGAATAATTCGTTTTTGTAACTTTAGAATAATATTTATATTTGAGATAAGGGAAACCATTTTAAGCAAATTAAATACATCTCTAAACCATCGAATAAAAGGCAATAGTTGTATGCTGCGCTCACAGAGAACTTTGCGTATGAATATGCAATTTCCACATGCAACGTTCCAAAAGTGATTGAATTTCACTTCAAAAGTGCTGATCAGGTCCGGTTCTGAGGTGTTCGACCATATTCTCCTTCCAGTTGTCATTGCTATCGCCGTCCACCCAGTTGAATTAACCGTTGATCAGCACATCGTGAATGCTAACTCACTGCACTGATTCGATTCATGAACTGAAGAACCACTTGCGCATATCGATAGTTATCAAATTAATCTGTTGTTCATACATGACACTAGACAAAAGCTGTCTGCTATTTTGACGTGGTGTGAGCTACACACCGGTACTGTTTTGATTCATGAACTCAAGAAATACTTGCGGATATTGATAGCTATCAAATTACTCTGATGCGCATACGACACACACATACTAGACAAAAGCTGTCTGTTATGTTGATGTGTTGTGAGCTCACCGGTACTGTTTCGAAGCATAAACTTGCGCGTATCGATAGTTATCCGATTAGTCTGCTGCGCATACCACATACGCATACTGGACAAAAGCTGTTTGTTATTGTCTTAGCTTACCAAGCCAACAGCGTTGTCATTGGAGCCAATCTTGGGCGGTACATTTTGCACATTTTCAATTACACAATGCGAAATAATCTGCACTCAATTCGATATATTTCCCAAGACGACTGCCAGGCAATATTGAATTATTTTCATTTAGTTTTATTAATTTCTCTTTTCATTTGTTGTTCGCGTTTGTATCTCTTACGTCTGCTTATTTATTCTCTTTTCAAATACACACATACATTTGTGTGTGACTGTGTGTGGTATGATAATTGCTTGGATTACAATATGCCTTAGACATTTATGTAGTACTAATCTGATCTCTGCGAATAAGTTACCAACTGAATAAATTGCATATCTTTTGCATTTCATAAATGCTTATGCTTTTTCTTTCACACATATATGTATATATATATATATATATATATATATATATATATATACTTATGCATATATGCATATATTTATGCATTATAGCTGTATTTCGAGGGACAGAGTCGAAAAAAAGCCCTAAAAATGTGTAATGCAATATGGGTATTCCATTTATTTATTTATAAATACTTTCAACTTATATATGTATATATATATATATGCCCTAATACGCCTGATGTAATTCAGTGGTAAGTTTTCTCATTATTATGCTTACTTGTAGGTATTTTTTTCATTTCTATAATTTTTGTCAATTTCTTTTTCTTTTATATTTTGTTGGACTTAAACTCGTTTTGCATTTGACGTTTACTTGGCTTTTAACGGTTCATTCGTTTCTCAAATTTGCCTCACACACCTTTGCTTTATTTATTTATTTATTTCATACATACAAATATTTTCATATTCGGTTTTGCATTCGTTTTCCATCTCATTTCTGTGTCTGTGTGTGTGTGTGTGTGCGTGCGTCAGTTTGTGTGTGTGTGTTTGTGTGTGTATGAACAATATTGGTAAATCTATGTATGCTTGTGCTCTGTGTTAAGTTCTCTTGATGCTTGTATTTAATTGTACAATTAAAAAAAAAGTTGTCTAACTGCATCGTTGTAACGCCAGCGTTACAATTTCCTTTTTGAATATATATATATATATATGTATATATATATATATATATATATATATCATTTAATATACATATCTCATATCTTGTTGTCTGCCCCTGCATCTTTTTATTCTTTGTTAGATCTATTTTTGTTTTTTTAATTTCAGGCCAAACTTTTTTCACATCTCAAGCGTTTTTCCTTAACAACCGTCTTTCTCTCTTTTTTCTGTTTTCTCTGTTTTCCTTTGAGTTTTGTTTTGTTTTCAAATTTGGTGTTTTACATTTCATTAAAGTACAAAACGTGTCATCCTTTCAAGTAAATACGTTTTGTTGTGAACTTTTCTTAAAATCATTTTCCATCATTTAATGCAGCGTATTTTATGTTTGCTTGGTATCATATCCATATTTATATATATACGTATGTATATATACAGATATTTATATTTATATTTATATTTATACTATTCTATACATTCATGTTTTTAAATTTTATGTGGTATTTAAATTTGCAATTCACGGATAGAAAAACTAAAACTTCCATTTACAGTTAGCATCACGACATTCAAACAAAATATCTAACTAAGCCACACAAATTCTGCATAGTTTTCAAAAAAATTTGGCCAACCTGTCCTATAATGCTGCTCTAATAACATGTATCATCTATCATTGTGTAAGTCGTAAATTACTACAAAAAAAAAAAAAAACAAACACGAGGTTTTATTTACTACAATTTGGTATGCATATGTATAGGACCTCATTTATATATATATATATGTATATGTATGTATATATAGATATATACACTGATATACTTGACGGTATGTCGCCTCTAATCGCTAGAAACACGACGATTAAATGTGAAACATTTGAGTCACACCTCTTAACTATATGGATATATATGTATTTGTATGAGGATACTACATGAACTATACGATACTGCAATTTCAGTCAAGACTGGGCAAACACTGGGCCACAGCCGTCGAAATTGAGATGGATAGATAGAAAGATAGATCGATAGATAGATCCATCTGTATATCGGATCATACATAGATACATATGTAGTGGATTCCAGATTGAGATTGAGATTGAGATAGAGACTGAGAGTGAGGAAACGACAACAAAAATACTTCCTACTCTTAGATGCAAGTTTCAACGTTTTTTTCTTGGCGATTCTCTAATTAGTTAATATTTGTATTTCGTTTATTTATTGATTTATATGTATGTGTGAATGAATGTATACATTTAAATGTTACTTTAAGTTTATGAATTGCTTTTGGTTTACCAATGCGAGAACTAATGCCGAATACCATTTATCGGGCTATGTTTCAAAGTACATACATAAGATACACATTTAATTCATAAATTACACTGACACTCAAAATACACATGCAACATATGGTTGAGATACACACACACATATAGAAGTAACTGTATTCATTATTTTGTAATATTGCATACATACATATGTATGGAAATATGCACATGCACATCGTGGGTCTGCAACATATATATATATATATATATGTATATGTACGTATGTATGTATGTAAATATCAGTGTAACTGCATCTATCATTGCATATGTTGTGGAGAACCGTTTGCCTGTATATGTGTTGTATGCTTGTGTGTCTGCGTGTCTGTGTGTCTGCCTACTTCACAGATCTCACTAACATTGAAATTCATTAGTTTGTAACCAATTACAATACATTACTTAATAATATGTACTATATTTGTGTATTTTAGCACTATTTTAGGTATGCATGAATTGTTATGTGGTAGCATGTATAAATAATTGGTATCTCTGCATTTTGGTTTTGGTTTTGGTTGTAAGTTGTGGTTTCTGGTAGAGAAAAAAGTCATTTAGTTTTTGTATGTTTCATTTATTTGTAATTTCATTTCACTCAATTGTTAAAGTAGCTTTCAGTTTGCCATGGACTGCGCCCTGCTTCCAACTATTGTTTGCTTTGTATGTAGTATATTTTAGTAAATTGATTTCTCTTTGACTTGTAACTTTTGCAATTGAATTAATTGCATAATTAGTCATTAATTGCAAAGTAAATTTGAAGCGCACATTTACAATGCTGCTATAATTGCTATAAAGTATTTATTTGTTGTTGTTGTTGTTGTTCTTGTTGTTGGTTATGCAACTTACAATCTGTTGTTGTTGTTATTTTGTTTTTGTCTGGTTTAATCTAACAATTTGACAGTTGCTGTGTTCATATTATTTAACCTGTTTTCTCATTTCAGTTACAACAATTTTCTCAACACGTTCTGCTGCTTAAAGAATATATATATTTTTATGCTGCTTTAATGTATAATATATATAGGTCTTGTATATGCATATATATATATATATATATATATATGTACATCTATATTTATCTATATATATATATATATATATATATATATATACAAACATATTTAATAGTGCATAATAATTTTAATGATATTTTTAGACCATCAAGGTTCATTTTCATTTCATTTCATTTTTGTTTTAATATATGTATGTATATAATTATGTAGATATTAAAAAAAACACAATTTCACGGATCCTGCCCGCTTAAACACAAAATAAAATATATATATATAGCATACAATATGTGTGTCTGTGTGGGGGGGTGGGGGTGGGGGGTTCTGGGTGGTTAAATATATATATATATATATATATATTTATATATATTATATTAAAAAAAAATTAATAAATTAATAACAATAAAGGTAATAAATTATGCGCTTTTCAGTTTGGCCTGCCACTCTCGATCGATCACGCACCAGCGTGAGCCTGTGACTCAGTAAAAATATAGTGTTTGTAAACATAGTTGCATAGATTGCTGCACATACATATATGCATGCATATATATATATATATATATACATATGCATGTGTGTGTGTGGTTTGTTTAAATGGTGTGTAGCCAATGACTTTTTCAATTGAATTTTATTTGGTTTTCGCTTTTAATTAAGAATTTTCTTGTGCTTGAGCTGGAAAAGTCTTTTGGTTTTTTGCATGTCAACTGTGGACCAAGAAGCATCTTAAGTCAATTAAATCAAATCAATCAAAATGTGTAAATTGATGTGGCAATCGTAGGACAACTTTACATACACATTTTCATCTTGTCAGTTTGTTGATTTAACTCGGTTAACATCGTTCTTACTGCTTCTGTTCGATTTGTTTTTAATTGTTACCGTTACTCATTTTGTTTGTCTACCACTAAAATGATATTTTGCGAAGACAGCGTTTTACTTGGAAGCAACATAAATCAAGAATTTCTTCAGCTAATTGTACAAATTATTATTATTAATATTATTATAATTGTTTTTGTATTGTTTTTTTTGTTTTGTTTGTTTTCTCTTTTGGTTTTTTGTTTTTTGTTTAGTTTTTTTTTTTTTGTTTCAAGCAAATTAAACTTTCAATTTTCTTTTTGGCTTTGTTTCTCTTCTTATTTCTTGCGTCATTTAGTTTTAGCTGCAAGCATTTGCTGCTTTATTTTAAATTCGAGTCCAACGTTTAAGTTATGTACAAATAATTAAAAAAAAAAAAACGTATTTCACGTGTGTGTATGATTACATATGTATGTATGTATATAGGACTTTACAACTGCAGTCTGCGCTGCAGAATGTACATAAGGTTTTGGGCTTAAGTATGTTTTTTTTGTTTGTTTTTGTTTTGTTTTGTTTTGTTTCATTTGAATATAGCTTCAATTTTGTGTGCTTTACGCATTTCAATTCAGTTGAATTCACTGGTTTTGCTTTTGGGCGGGGTTAGGGGAGGCTTACAGTGTGTAATTGCAGTTAGTGCTTCGTGTTTCATTTTGTTTTTTGGTTTTTGTATTTTGTTATTTTTGTGTTTGTTTTTGTTTTTGTTTTTTTTTTTGTCGTCTCTAAATAAATAAAATTTGAAATGTATACAAAAATCAACGCAATCGTTATCAACATAATCATCAACAATGATAATAATCTTTTAAAATTAATAATTTAAATTTTAAATTTATGCATGCAAAATATTTTGTTTGCTTTGTTTTTGTTTTCTTGTTGTTTTTTTTTTTTTTTTGTTAGCTCAAAGCGTTGTTCATTTACAAATTATCTTAAAAAACTTAATGGTAAAATTGTTATTGTTGTTGTTATTGTTGTTGCAGTAGCTGTTGTTGTTGTTGTTGTTGTTCTAGTTGCCTTCGTGGCTTTGGTTTGTCAATACAATAAAAATGAAAGCAACTAATTTGCCGCAATGAATATTGAGCTAAATTGCCGTGGTTCAACATTAAAAACTAAAGTTCGGTTGCTTAAAATATATAAAAAAAATTAAATTAAAATAAAATCGAATTAAATATTGCAACAAAAATCGTCTATGGTTGTGTTTTTGTTGGGGTATTTGTTGTGGTTGTTTTTTTTTGCGGTATTTGTTTAAAGTTGTTTTTGCAGTGCGCTTTTGTCTTGTCTTTAATTTGGGGGGTTTTTTGTTTGGTTTTTGTTTGGTTTTTCTTTTTTTTTTCTAGATTAATTGTTATGTGTTAAGTTATGTTAATGCTTTGCTTAACTGCTTTCTTTTTTGTTTTCAGTGTATTTCACATCAATCTCAGTTTTCATTAAGTAAATTTCTAATTTCTCATATTTTGTTTTTGTATTTGTTTTCTTTTACTATAAGTTAAACGGTACTTTTGCTATTGCTGTTTGTTTTTATGCTTTAAACATTTGTTTAATTCTTTGTATTTTTTTTTTGTTTTTTTTTTCTTTTTTTGTGTCTTTTTGTTAATTTTTTTTTTGGATTTTTTTTTTCAAAATTTTTGGTTGTTGTTTTTCTTTTTCTTATTTTTTGTTTTGTTTTTAAATTGTAGTCACTAACGTAGTAGGAAGAAGCTGTGCGCTTTTTCCGTTATTCTCCGATAAATTCTGACGACTCTCCGTCACATTCCACCGCGTTGGGCCTGATTTTGACTCCCTGGCGGATGGCCACCGCCTGCCACGCTGGTGGCCGTTGTGCCCGTTGTGGTGCTGGAGCCGGCATCTGCCCGGCTCTCGCTCTCGTCGCACTCCTCAAGCTCGGCTAAATTCTCCTGATCGGACTCTTCCAGCGTTATCTGAGAGATGAGAATGGAAATGATTATTGATACATAAACAACTTATTCGATGTGATTGAATACCTGAAAGCGAATCTTCTCATCCTGCGGTATTTCATCGGCTGCCGACGGCGGCGGCGATGGCGGTATCATGCTCTGATAGTAGTCTCTGTTCTCTTCAAGCGTATCGAGTATATCCTGTGCATCTGGATGCACCAGATCGGCCCAGGTTTCCCACAGCGGATGCACAATATAATCGATGAAGCCCACCTGGGACTTCTCGATGGTAGCATTGTGGCGATCGCACATCGGACTAATGTCCATGCCCGATTCGCGCTCCTTGTCGCCCTGCAGAAAGAACTCCTCCATTAGCAGCGCCACCCAGCGCTTATACAGCGGCAATGGCTTGGTGGGATTGCTCAGATCAGCGCAGTGTACCAAATTCTCAAGCACCTGTGCAACAACACATCAATCAGAAAGGGATAGGTGAATGAGAGAGAGAGAGAGAGAGAGAGAAGAGCATCTCAGTTACCTGTATGCGATCTGTGTAGTTGTCCAGGAGCAGCACCCCAGAGCCGGCTACCTTCTTGGTCTCCACCATAGTCTTCAGATCGGCCAGCAGACTCATGTGCTTGGACATGTCCGTGGAGAGCACAATATCAATAACCATTTTCCTCAATGTTTGGCGTTGTTTCCTATACGCATAGAACAAGATTAACAATTGGCATTCGATGTGCGCTCAAAGTTCGCATCGCGGATCTACTCACTTTTGCATATTACCGAATATATCACATCCTTGATTTTGCAATAACTTGAAGGCAACAGCTAAATGATGATTTTCCAAAACAGATTCGTCATTGTACATTAGCGCTAGTTCGGAACCTGCAACAGGCAAATGACACATTCAAATGGTTAATTGTTGTTCGAACAGGAAATGATTGTCTTCTTCATGCGTACTTGAATTAACCAAGAACTGATTGGTTAGGCCAGGATGATCAACATCGTGAATACAAGCGGCGAACAGGGCACCGCCCACTTCGAGGGGCGTGAATACACCCTCCAATGCAGGTGTATTTAGCAGCACATTTGTGCTCTGTGTCACGTCAGCGGCATGCAGCGAATTGTGAAACGGATTGTCTTTGACGTAGTGGTCCTCCAGAGTAGTCATAAAGTTAAGAAAAGTTTTCGGTGGTATCATAAGACTGGTCAGTAATTCTCTACTCTGTAATTGCAGAACACATATCCAAAATAAAACGAGTCAATACACAGCATTAGCATTAGTCTTTGTTGTCTCACCTGAAATATGGTGTATGCCACACAGGTGAGCGGACGATTGCAGCTCAGATCGCCAATTTTGAATATCTCAATGCCCCACGTATCGAGCTCGGCGAGCAGCGTGCCCAGCTCGTTCTCCCTGGGCGTCTCCACGCCAAACGTGGGCAGACGCTCGCCGGTGAAGCTGTTGGTGTGCGAAAGCGGCCGCTTTACGCCGCTGATCTGTGACATGGGCGGACCGCGGGGCGATCGGCTGCGCGGATATTGATTGACCGGTTGGGTCGAAGGTTCCGTATTCTCTTCGACGCGCAGCGATGGCAAATCGAACTCTTGTTGCTTGTCTGTAAATATTCAAATGCACAGCAAATACTTCAGTTAAATGGGGCATCATCAAGTCACATCAAGTATACGCCAAGTTGTCAACAAATAACCTACACCATCCCACACGTAGATATTGAATTTGAAAACACATTTTGGCCAATGCGAAACATGAACCCAAATCGCCTATGCATTAATTAATATTTATTTATTTATTAGAATTGTGTTGAATTTTAGTCAGCGCACAGATGATGTTAACAATGCTTGGACAGGCAGACACCCTGCAGTGCCATACTCTGAGAGCTGAGTGAATTGATTTGAACTTGGAAATTGGAAATTGGAGAAATCTTTTCAATTTGATTTCTAATGCAAATGCTAATCACAAAAATATATGATTACTTATGTAATTAATTGTATCTGTCCATTCATAATAATTACACAAATTCGAAGTAGACTTTCATCTATATTTATAGGGTATTAAGAGGGTGCCACAAAATTAAAATGTGTGTCTGTTTTGGGTGAATGCTTTTATTACCACGCAACAAATATAACATCTCCATGCATATTTAATAGGGTCAAATGTATCTAAATAAGATGACTGATATGAATGGCATATTAAATGGAAGTTGAAGTTAAAGTTGAAGTTGAAATCGCTCTTGTTACACATGAAAGAAATTCATTAAGAAATGGGCACTTTTGAGTACAACCCGAGTTGAGAGGTTTATCAATACGGCAATTTTGTACTTGTTGCCCACCAAAAGGGATTACTTTGCGAAAATGTTTTCGCATATCTAAAATAAGTAAAACCTTTTAGTGGAAGAGCTTCATGTGATATATGAGAAATGAGTAAGTTTTTAGATCGTTGTTGGTCAGCAACTCTGCGCTGTTCAGATTGCCCTCCACTTTGTCCAACACCCAGCAAAATAAGCACTTAAAGCCACAAGTTTTACTGTTAATTATACCAAAGAAAGATGACATTAAACATTTATGATTACCAATTTGATGCGTAAACTTTTGAATTGCATTGCAAATAAGCATGCGGAACATCTGCCTACTATTCGATACCTTATTTTTGGGCAAGTCTTTAAAATACACACAGCATGAAACACTCACTCACACATATCTCACACACACACACACACACACACGAGTACATATGCTATCCATGCCACATCGCCTGCGTGCCCCACGGCATTGACTCGACGCAGAGCTGTCTCAGCTGTCTCAGCTGCCTGCTGTTTTATGTTTCTTTTTCACTTCTCTCTTTTCTTTCGCACACACACACACACACACACACACACACACGCACACTCACACACACACACACACGTAGAGCGATGCAAGCATATGTAAACACTTTGCATACGATTTGATTTTGGTTTTTGAATTTTGAATCTGTAATCCGTTTCAGAGATTTTTTGTTTACTCGCACAGCGCTCAACGATTTGGCTGATTAACATATGCGACAGCCGCGAGAGACAACTCTTCTCTCTTCACTCTCGACTCTCTCTCTCTCTATCTTTATCTCTCTCTCTCTCTCTCTCTCTCTATCTCTATCTGCATCTCTATCTCTGGGTACGTTTGTGTTTTCATCTTGCAAAGTCGTTTCAATTAAGCCACCGCCACATGCCTATTCCCATTCACATTCCCATTTGCAATCGCAATCGCAGTTAACGCCTTGGGCCATGGACATTACTTATACGCACTGTGTTTGTGCCTGCTTCTTTTTTCTTCTCTTTTTTTTTAGAGAATAGTCGACTTATCGACTGGGCGACACATTTATGCTGCCCGTCCTGGTTTTGTGTGTGATTTTAGCCTGGGCGAGAGGCGGTCGCTTCTGTTTCAAATGAAGTGTTACAAATGAACATTAGGGTCCCGTGTGTGTGTGTGTGTGTGTGTGTGTGTGTGTGTGTGTGTGTGTGTGTGCGTGGCTAGGCTTGGGCCAAATGCGATTTTATGCTTGATAAACTACAATAAAAACAACAAGAATGTGGGTGGGGGGTAGGGAAACAACTACCAAAGGCGTAGGCCCCAAAAAGAAGCAGACAACAACAACAACAACAAAAAGAACTTTTGTAACCGCAAAGGTAGGCAGAAAAACGGGTTTAGGCCTGGCCAAGCCGGGCCGAGCCAAGCGAATCATTTTAGCCAGTTGCCAACTTGGCCATCTGAGTAGAGTCGAGTTGAGCTTTAGGCATAGGCTCAGCTCAGCGAAGCAGAAATATGGACAAATGTGCAAATATGTTGGCCTACCTTATGCCTGGCCACACCCACAGTTTAAGGAGGCGCGCCCACCTTTCTCTCTCCCCTCTCTCTCTCTCTTTCTCTCTGACAGTTGCTTTTATTTTACTTGACATTCTTGTCTCTTCTCTGCCGTGTTTTGTTTTGCTTCAGCTGTGTTGTAACTCTTTCGCTTTGGTCTACGCGCCTTTGTTTGTGCACATCCTGAGGGCAGCGTCAAAAGTGGACGTAGTTTCTGTAATCCCTTTTCCCTTTCCCTCTCCCTCTTCCTCCTCCTATCCTTGTCTTTTATACCTCCCCTCGACGCAAACACATCAGCACCCGGTTGTATTAGGGACTGAGGCGTGCCAATAGGTTAAACAATGAAATTTCCACTTCATCTGTTTTTATGCTGCTCTGCATAATTTAATTTTGCACTTTCAATTCGACGGCTTTGGCTTTGCCTTTGGCTTAAGTTTTATTTGGCCTGTTATTTTGACTCGTTTTTGCTAAGGGGTTTTCTCTATTTTTTCTTCTATTTTTTTTTGTTTTAGGTTTTACTTACTGCTCTTTGGCACTATAAGCTGGAGTCTCGTAGTTTACAAACAAATTTTAAATTTTGCATACTGTTCTTGTTATGGGACATAGTTCTAATTGAGTGTGTGAGGAGAGGGGAGAGAGTCGAAAGAGGCGAAAGAGGAAGCACACGCTACTTGAAACTTTGCAGCGGCTAATGCGATTTTATTGCATACTTTTATGCGTCGTCGAGCAGCAAGAAACACAATAAAAAGAATAAAGACTATGAGAATGTCATCAACTGCAGATAGAATAAACGCGAAGTTCTCGCAATTCTTGAATAACTTTCAGTACATTTCATTGAGCGCACAATGTGCCAGTGCCAAGGATGTGACTTGCTATAAACATTTTCCATTTGAGCTGGCCTTCTTCGGTTTGGAGTGGAACTCACTTTGAATAAGTGCAATGGCAAAACTATCGGTGATGTTATCGATGATATCGATACTTCACCATCAATGTGAACACCTTATCCAAAACTATACAACAACTTATATAACTGTTTTACTATTAAGTTGTACTTAATAAACTTGGACTTGATAACATTTGCAGTAGTTTCTCTTATATATTGTTTCTTTATTCCCCCATTAGTTATCGATAAGTTTGACTTACCCAAAAATGTTGAACATATATATTCGGAAATTTGATTTCCCGATCTGCTTGACTCACTAAAGTGGGATAGCTCCTTGTTTAACATGCGCTTGAACTGAAGAAGATAAAAAAGAACGATACAATTAATCGAAGAGTTGATAATGATGTGATAATTAGCAATCAATGATCGATAATCGATTATCGATTAACGTACCTTAAGCGATGCCATGTCGGAGACACTGCGGTGCGTTTGTATGGTCTCCAGCTGATCCAGGCACCAATCCAACTCCTCAATGGTATCGGTGGCTAGGCGAGTGTAATTCTCCTCGCCCTGTGCTAGTTGGACACCGCCTGCATTTCCGCCACGTCCGGATGATGATTGAGCTGGCCGCCTGGATCTTGTTTGATTAATATATGATTTGCACACGCACAGATACACACACAGACACACACACACACGCACACACACACACACACACACATACACATAAAGATAGTTGGTGAGACAGAGGGGGTGAGGGGTGAGGGTAACATTGAAATTTTGACAAATAGGGAGAGAGTGAGAGATAAAACGGGGAGCGGGAGATGGGCGTGGTGGGAGTTATTGTGAAAGGAGGAACAAGAACGGATGTACATAAACAAGAACAGAAACAACCACAAACAAACGTGACGACAAACAAGAATAAAAAAGAAACAGATAAAAATATGTAAAAATTACAAGAAAATTTCAATGAAAATAACATCAAAATTGTTGGCAATCGCAAATAAATTGATAGAATTCGAGGGGTGGCGGTTGACAGGCAGTGGGATGAGGTTATCGGAAGCAAGTTAGACAGAGTTAACAGTTTTTTTTTTTATTATTAGCAGTTTTTTTGTACAACCACACACAGAGAGAAAAAAACGTGTTTACAACATTGATAATCAAGAATTGGGATACATATATAAGTATATATGTATATATATGTATATATATATATATATATATAGATATATATACATAGATATATATGTATAAATATATTGAATTGAACAACAACAACAACGATTGAGTTTTGATTTCGGCGAGTGAGCGAGACACACATATAGACATATATGCAGACACATGTATAAAGAAAGAGCAGCAGACATAGAGAGAGAGAGAGAGAGAGAGAGAGAGAGAGAGAAAGAGAAGAGAGAAAGAGAGAGAGAGAGAACGAGAGAAAAAAATATGAACAAAATTGATTTGACAAATCTGTGGTTTTCAGTACAACAATTAAGAATTATTGGTTAGCTTACGATTAATTGCATACTTATGGACTTATTTTGCTTAACATGGGATTCTCTTTTTTTTTTTGGATTAAAACGTGGCTAACGAGGGAAACAGAGCACTGCTGGTTGGTAAGGGTATTATTTGTAAACACACAGACACATCCAGAATGTTAAAGATATTAGTGCCAATAAGCAACACCAACAACAACAACAATAGCAACAACAAATAACATAAAAAAGGTGATAAAAAGAAAAGATCTTTTCGGGATTTTCTATTTTTTGCAAGCACATCGCACATCGCACAGCCGTTGCCACATTATGGTGACTGACCAGTTCAATAGAACTGACAATGTTTCAGATTTGAGTTCCGTCATATTCGTTGGAAAAATGTATAAATAAAGTGTGCGGTACGACATATATTTGCGGTATTTTTGGCACGCCAAACCATTGCCCCGCCGCCGCCCGTCCGGCTCCAGTCTGTGTCTGTGGGTCGTTTCTTCGCATCGTTGTCGTCATTTCGCTTTAAGTGGGTCTTTACTCTTCTTCAACAGTTGTGTTTTGTTGTGTTGTGTGTGTGTGTGCGTGTGTGTAAGTTTAGTGGGCGACTCTGACTGTGACTGGGCGGGGGGAATTACGAATAGATACACTTATACATACATAAAACATGTAGACATAATTATTGTTAGTCGGTAAAGAAGATTAATGCTTTATGCTATTGTTGTTGTTTACTTTCTGGTTGTTGTTTTAATTGCTGCTTGATTAATTAAAGTGTGAGATGACTAAAAGACATTGAGAGACAGAGAGAGAGAGAGAGAGAGAGTGACACAGAGAGGGGTGGGGAGAGGGGAGAGCGAGCAAGGTACATCGACAGGCAGCAAGACAATAAGTGCAAGAGATGTGAGTAGGAAGTAGGCGCGAGACAGACTCCGGGAGAATTGTATAGAAGGCAGACAAACAAAGTTATCTCCTCTCTTTTTTTTCGTTTTTTCTTTGTTTCTTTTTTTCTGCTTTTCTTTATCAGGCGGGGCTTATGTGGAAAAGTGGTGTTTCAGTATGGGAAATGGAAACCTTGGTTGGTGAATTAGATTTGTTTTGCTTGTTTGTCATGGATCGCGGGGGTCGTGAGCTCTGTGGCCGGAGCTCTTAGGGTGGGTGTCGGGGGTCCGGTGAGTGTTCATGTCAAAATCACCACAAAAAAAAAAAAAAAATAACAACTTACTTGTTGGATGCTGGTACATTTGTCAGACTTAATAAATTGTTGCGCACTGAACGTAAACTGGCTAAAATTTGGGCAAACGGCGTTACAATCAGATCCTCGCCATGGCTGTAAAGAGAGAGAGCAAAATAGATAAGTAAATGTAGACGACAGACGGTAAATGTAATACATAAGTCAAATAGATGTTCAAACATTGGACACATAAACATGTGCATGCAAAATACAAAGTGAGTAAATTGAGTAAGTAGAGTAAATGCTAAAGCGACTTTAACCACTTCGCCTTACAGAGACAAACAGAGAGTGAGGGGGTGTGAGAGACATGCACGTAAGTAATTCAATTAAACAGTGAAACACACGTGAGTAGCGAGTAACAAGAGTGACGAATAATCAAAGTGGCGAGTAACGCAAGCAGCAAGCGCACCAAGAGTAGCGAGTAAATAGAGTGACGAGTAATCAAAGTGGCGAGTAACACAAGCAGCAAGCGCACCAAGCGTAGCGAGTAACAAGAGTGACGAGTAATCAAAGTGGCGAGTAACACAAGCAGCAAGCGCTCCAAGAGTAGCAAGTAACAAGAGTGCCGAGTAATCAAAGTGGCGAGTAACACAAGCAGCAAGCGCACCAAGCGTAGCGAGTAACAAGAGTGACGAGCAATCAAAGTGGCGAGTAACACAAGCAGCAAGCGCATCAAGCGTAGCGAGTAACAAGAGTGACGAGTAATCAAAGTGGCGAGTAACACAAGCAGCAAGCGCACCAAGAGTAGCAGGTAACAAAATTGACGAGTAATCAAAGTGGCGAGTAACACAAGCAGCAAGCGCACCAAGCGTAGCGAGTAACAAGAGTGACGAGTAATCAAAGTGGCGAGTAACACAAGCAGCAAGCGCACCAAGCGTAGCGAGTAACAAGAAGAAGAAGAAGAAGAAGACAAAGCACTACGGCATTTGTTTAAGTGCAATTTGAATTGCAATGTGAATAGGGAGATTAAATCATTAAACAAATGTTTCTCGCTTAGCCACACTTGCCTTGACTCGATTATTGAATTGCATTTCATTAATTACCGTTTATTGCACTTGAAGCCATGAGTGTACATGAATATATATATATATATATATATACACATTGATTCATAAGTTTGGGCATTAAGTGACCTATGGCAACCGCCTCGAAATCATTGAATTCGACATGGAATTTCGCACGCAGTTAATTAAACGATGTTTTAGTTGTTGCTCTCCAAACTCAAAACTACCAAAATTTATGGGGATATTAACGTTTAAATTTCGAACTGATTTAAATGGAAATGATGTGGTGTGAGTGTGAGTGAGTGAGCCTAACCGAATTGGCTGGCAAATCAACTGGAATAAACTCATAGGTGCCTGAGTTTACGATGATACCAGTATGACAATCGGGGTCTGCCCCGAGGGAGGCCCAAATAGGCTGGCAGCTGTCGGTCGACCGCAAAAGGTCAGCGCAGTTGCCACGAATAGACATGCCAAAAACAACACGTGTGCCAAACACAAAGGAAGGCAATGTAAGGACGCCAAAGGACGTTCAAGTTTGTTGCACCGCACAATTCTGTCCAGGTTGGCCCGAAAATTCCACAGAAATCCGGAACGAAAAGCGGCGCGCACAATTTGTGGAAATTGTGTGGCAGCTTGTTTCTCGGCACACGAGCCACTTGGCTCGAAATATTTGTGCCGAAAATAAATATTAAACGGCCAAGAATAAAAAAAGAAAAAAATATGAAACAAAAAAATCACACACACACACACACACACACAGAAAGTAAATATCCAAGGCAGAGGCGTGGCAAGGAGACGAGCACAAAGACGTTGCCGTTTGCGTTTTCGTTCGCGTTGACAAACAAAAAATGCGATAAATTAATATAAATATATTAAAATTAACAACACATATAAATAAAACAGGCAACAACCATAAAGCCATTGGCCCATCACCATCTGTGACGTCACGAAACAGCAACGTTGGCGGCGCCAAAATTAAGATTCGCTTTTTAATTTTGTATTTTTATTTTTCAATACCCTGTAGCTCAGCGAGCTAAGAAGCTGTACTTAGTTAATTAATATAATATATTATATAATATATTATATAGCTCTGCACCTCAAAGGGTATGCATATTGCTGAAAGCCCCATCAAAATACGAACTACAAACACAAAAATGTGCTCAACAAACAATTAAGACAACAATCTAAATGTGAATCTGTTTGTAATAATAAAATACTAGATTTTTGGCATTAAAAGACCGAATGGGTCCGAACAGGGTATACGCAATTTGTGCATGTTTTAATTGCGCTTTTTTAGTTGTAGGTGTATTTCTTTGGCTGGCAATAAAAACGCTTGTGAAAATTGAAATCTATAAAACGAAATTCTGTGACTTTTTCAAAAAAATGTTCAATGAAAGTGCGCGAGAGAGAGAGAGAGCGAGAGAGAGAGAGAGAGAGAGAGAAAGAGAGAGCAGTGACAGCGATATACGATTAATGATGCCAACTCATTTACAGCCATGTTGCCCCTGCTGCCCCAAGCCCGCCTTCGCACCGGCCTGCTCCACTCACAGCGATGCTCTGTGGTATGTTGTACGCCTGATTTTTGGCACGTTGCAATATCCCATATAAAATGCCAATGTCTGTGTTCGTACGTGTGTCGCAACAATTGTACAATACTAGGCTGCTTGTGTGTGTGTGTGTGTGTGTGAGTGTGTGAGTGTACTCACATGCTCATCCATCCATTTGTCTATCCAAACACCCAACTTAAGTGGCAACCATAAACAACAACATAAATAACGAGAGGCGAACAGACGCAGCAGCAGCAAGTGCAACAACAAGATTCACCCACACCGCCCACACACCACCCGGCGCACCCCACTTACACATCTACAGGCAGCAGCAGCAGCAGCATCAGTAAATTTGAACTCTTCACTTTTGCCCCCGTCTCGTCTCTAGACGACACTTTGCCACTTTGCAGACAGACGAAATGTTTTTGCTGCTGATTTGTCATTTCCAAGCATGTCTCTCCTCTGCTCTTCTTCTATACGCTCTTCGTTTCTTTTCGTTTCATTTCGCCTCGTTTCGTTTTTCGGTTTTCTTCTGCTCTGTTCCGTTATTCGATTATGAATATTGCGACGCATTTCGCCGCCAGATTAAAAACATGCCAATGACTCATTCACTGCGCTTCAGTGTGAATAATCGTCCGAGGAATCGCCTTGGTATCTTAATGGGGATACTCTTGTGCCATTGCATACACATATATATATATATATATATATATGTATGTATATGCTTACAAGTACCTACTTGTCATATTTATCATAAATTGACATTGAATTGATTTCAATCAAATCCGACATTTTATTGATTTGTTTATGATTTCATCTCACAAAATCAGTTCATCCATAAAACTTGTTCATTTCACTTTAAGCAAACTTATGGCAAGCCAAATAATAAATATTTTCCAATTGGTTTTCACAAGTTTAATAAATTAAATCAAATTTTGCAAGGTATTTCTTTAAGTTATATTAAAACTGTAATATTGAATTGGAAAGTCAGCTGAATGAGCAACTTTTAGGTAAGCGTCTAAGCTACAATAATATTTAAATAATATTTCACAGGCATTAATAATGTTTATTGATTAATTATTCAATATGAAATATCATATAAAAAGCATATTTAATCATTTTGTGATGATATTTCTTAATCCGTGCTTGCCTTAAACAATAAATGAAATAATTTAGTAACAATTTAGAAAGATTTTCATTTGCGCAAACGCAATTTGAAGTACTGAAATTATTAGTCAATTGACGATGCTGATGAAATGTGAATCTTTCAGCGCACAAGCTAATTAAACTAAATGAAATGCCTAATTAGGAAACTTTGAAACTTCATTTGAAGTCTCCAGCGGAATTATGTACAAAGATATAAACATTAAAAATTATTTGACATTTGAAATACGCATGTAGAAATGTAGTTTTTTATGTCTGGCAAGAGAAGCAGCAGTTTTTTTTTTCCTTTCGCTTTTTTCCCCATTTTTTTGTGTCATTAAAATTAGAATAAATGTGAATGCGGCGGCAGCGTATTAAGGGGGGCGGTCAAAAGCATAGGCAGATATAAAAGATAGATTTTGTATCTATTTGGGCAGCTTTACCTGCGCTGCGACTTGATGGAGAACATGTTATCCCGATCGGCCATAATGGTGACAGCCAGATCGTCCTGCATTATGGATGGTATCATGTTGAAGAAGCTGTGCACGCGCGGCAGCGACTGTGACGAGGCTGAGTTCTTATTAAGCATGGTGGCAGACACGCACGCACGCACACATATACACACAAAGATACGCACACACACACAAAATACACAGAGGAAAACAACAAAAATAAACTTCAAACGTTGGTCATCGGAATCGACTTGCACACCGGAACCGCCAAAAATTGCTGGCTAATGCGATTTGAAAATCAATTTCACTTTCCAATTCGAGTTGAAATTTCGATTTCGATTTCGATTTCGATTTCACTGCTTAGTAAGTAGTATTTTGCGGACTATTTATGAGATGATAACAACGGCAGCAAGAAGATGGCGACAACGAAAACGAGGCGACAGCGCAAATGCTGAATTGAATTTTCCACGAGTACGCGCTGGCCGAGAATGAGCGCGTCCCGCGGCGTGGCCAGCGAAAATACAAAACTCACAACACAACTCACGGCACGCTCAGAAATGAAAAAAACAAGAAAAATTATTGTAGAAAAACGACAGCGCAGCGCAGCGACGCCGGCAGCACAGCTGGCAGCGCAGCAGCCATCAGCTGAGTAGAACGTAACGTAAGAAACAAATTATATTCAACTTAAGAAAAAAAATCCCAAAAAAAAAAACAAAAAAAAATAATATAAATAAATAAAATTAAATGTGTGTCTGTATGCGACATTATGTGTGTGTCTACGTGTGTGTGCCAGTGTGTGTGTGTGTGTGTGGACGAGTGTGTTACTGTCTATGTGTGTGTCATTTCATTTTCATCATTTGTGTGCTAGTGTTGTTGTTGTTGTTGTTGTCGTTGTTGTTTTTCTTTTTTGCGCGCGCGTAAAATTTTTGCTTGCCTCTCATCTTCAATAGCAGCAGGAACAACAACAACAAGAACAACAACAACGATGAACTGACACAACATGTACAACATTTGCTCAATTGTTGGAACATAAACAGGGTGTCGCCGTGCAACAAATCAATTGATCGAGCAGGCGAATGAATGGCATCGCTTGGAAATCAAGAAATTCGTGTCTAAAAAAATTCACATTCTAAAAATAAAATTGCAAAAATAAACTGAAGAATTTTTCATTTTCAATTAGGAATGCCAACCTCAAAAGGCAAAAATACTTCAACTATAAAAGGGAAAAATCTAACAGAAATTTGACAGTTTAACTGCAAATGACACCAGCAACGCATAATTAAAAAATTGTAGATATCAACTCAGTCGACGACTAAATCACTTGGCTTGCGATCAGGGTCAATAAAAAATGTGTGTGTTTCGTGTTAGTTGAAATGCCGCTTAATGATTTAGGGGTGGCGCACAAGACACGAATAACAGACGCGGACACACCCTGTATTTGTAATGCCGGCATATATCCGATGTCCGAGAGGCAAGCTGGCGTCCTTGCCTGATATAATAATAACAACAACCATAATGACAACATCATCATTATCGTTTTTATCATCATCTCTGGCGCAATTTGATGCCTCCACCTGATTGTCTATCTCTGCTTACGCAAAATTAATTTCATTCTCATTCCTATTCCTATTTTCATTTTCATTTTCATTTTCATTTGCTCACGCTCGCTCCACTCGCTCCACTCGCTCCACTCGCACCACTCTCTCCACATTGCTCTCGCCTCGCTGTGCCTGTTTAGCTTCTCGGCTTGTGCTTTTCTTCTTCTTCTACTTCTTCTTCTTCTTCCTCTTCTTCTTCTTCTTTTTCATACTCTATTTTAGCGCACTTACCTACGCTAATGTTTGATAAATTCTCAACTGAAATTGCCATTTGGCTGCCTTCGAGCGATCTCCATTTGTTTGCCGTACGTTTAATGAACGTTCATTACACAAGTACAGTAAACACACATAGAGCGGGCGAGCGGGCGGGCGGGCGAGCGAGGGTTGCTAATATGCATATTTATATTTACCTACTACCGTTTACTACTGCCGTTTATTTTTAATATCTCTCGCAGGTTAGTCGCAGAGTCGCAGAGTGGCAAATGAGCGCGCGCGTAATTCTAATAATAATTTTGAGCAATTTTTAATTCAGCTAACCCACTTGTGTGTCTGTGTCTTCTGTGCCCCTCTGCTTCAACCGGTGTGAGTGCGAGCGGGATGGCAAGTGAGTGGCGTGGGCACATTACTCATACGCAGCGTGAGGCTGCTTCTGAGTTTTTAATTTTGATTCCAATTTCAATTTAAATTGCGACTCATGCAACCGTTTTTGCCCATACCCCAATCCACAATCTAAAATCCCCAATCCCCAATCTCAAAATCCCCATGCCTCATTCACAAATCCCGATTCTTGATTACGATAATCATTCGCTTGGACTTGTGGACTTGGCCCGCCCACTGCGTCGCCCAACCTACGAACGATAAGTGGCGCTGCATTCAATAAACAAAAGTCGTCAACACACACACACACACACACACACACACACACATAGACATACACATTCATTCACATACTCACGACTGGCACTCAAACTCGATAAATAGAAGCAAACATTTCAAGCAAACTGGTGGCTCGTGTTGGGGCCATTGGGTCGGCATAGACTGAAATCTCGTGACTGGCAGCCAAGCAATGTGGGCGCATCGCAGTCGATTCAAGTGACTGATGAAATTGTCCATAAACATTTACAAACATCAACATCGAACAACATTATTTAGATACGCCCTGGCATAGAGTAAACACCACATCGATGTTGCTTATCCAATGACTACAAAAAACTATCTGCTGGCTTATCTAATTAATGTTCAGCTTCTTTTCTTCTGTATTTGTTTGCAAGACAAAGAACAAAATTCGTGATTCGATAAGATAAGAGTCGATATTAATGTACTTAAAATGATTAAAGTTTACTGATTATATTTGGTTTCTATTAATCTCTGTGTAACATACAATTTTGTTAGAATTCAGGTTTCCACAACTTGTTTTTTGCAAATATTATGCCATTTAATGTTATTGTTCTTATCTTGTTTTAAATATTTTCAATTTCTTGTACAAAGTGAGAAACGCAATCGGAATTACAGAAAAATTGTCGAATGTTTTTTTGCTGCTTAAGATTAAAGTTCCTAAAAGGCTTGCGAGTATTTGCAGAATATTGAATGGAGACGAACATTTTTTTCCCGTTCTTTTTTTCTTGTTTTACATTTTTTTTTTGCTTGAATAACAAATTTTGTGTGAGATGCATTTTTGATAAAAGGCCCAAGAGGCCACTAAAATCATGAACAAAACCATGCCTGCATATCTGTGTGTGTGTGTGTGTCTGTGTGTGTGTGTGTGTGTGTGTGTACACGCATAAACGGCAGCTGGCACACACATATTTGGGTGTGATTTGCATTGGGGCAGGCGCTTGGCGAAATTTTATCCGTTTGGCAGCATCAGTCGCAATTGGGGCGGCAAAATAATGCGCGAAAAAAAACGTATTTCATTTGGTTTGCATTTCTATTTATTTCGCTTCTTCTTTTTTGTTGCCACCCCCCCTTGCCGGTTTTTTTTTTGTGTCACGCTGCGTATGAATAATATGTACGTTACGTATACGACAGTGTAACGTCGCTGCATGTGGCAGGCAACTGGGGCACAAGCTGAACATAAGGGGTGCCAAGCGGGCGGGTGTGGTGTGGTCGCTCTAGCCTCTGATTGAATTTTGCCAACGACATTTCTTCTTCTTCTGGTCAGCCCCCACCCCCAAACCGGGCATTCGCTCTTGCCATTCCCATCCCTTCGCTGAGATTTAGCCTTTTCACATTTTGACCGACCGAATATTGTGTTGGGTTTTCTTTTGGGTTTTCCCATCTTCTCGTTTGTCATCTTGTGCACTTGCTGCGACAGGAAATAGGAAATGTTTTTCATATTTAAATTAGCTCGACTGACGCTGCAGAAGAAGCAGTTTGATGTGTTGTGCTTCTTGTTGTTGTTGTTGTTGTTCTCGTTGACTATGTGCCACAGATTTCACATCTTTGGCAGCTTTCATTCAACAACACACCCCTCTCCCTCTCCCAAACCCAAACCCAAAAATCTAGCACCCTGCACGGTGTTTTCGGTCAGCTTTGCGCCGTTAATTGCGACGACAACGACAAATGATGACTGGGATAAAAATGCACCGAATTGTGCCAGTGACACGCTGAGCATCATGTGAGCTGCTTCCCCCATAAAAACACACACACACACACACACACACACACACACACACACACAGCGAAAGACAACGTGACGTAAACTGACTCACGAGTGCTCGACACTCATTCATGGGTTATCGAATCGAGAAATGTCAAATGAAAATCGAGCATTTCAACGCATACCGGAAGAGATGCACATGATTTTTGCATCAAGTGAACATTTTTTCTAATGGAGAATTCTTAAATTATTGTTAATAAATATTACAAAAGATTGTGCAGATTATAATAATTTATGCACATTACTTACGATGAAACTTACGAGCTAAGCGAATGCAAAAATCAAAATTCCAACAAATGTAATATATAAATGAATGTATGTATGTATATATATATATATATATATATATATACATATATATATATTTACTGGAAAGTTATGCATATAAAATAGCGTCAGATTATTATGATTGGCATAAATATTGCGTACACTTAAATTTACAGTGGTCTGAAAGCGAATATTGCAAAAGAAAAGAAATTCAAATAATAAAAATGGTTCTCTTATCAAAGCATGCACAATAATTATGTGTCTTATGGGCAGACGAGCAACGAACAACAAACAACAATAAGAACAAGAAGACACAACATGATGTGGATATGGATATGGATATGGATATGGACATGCAGATAAATAAGGCAAACAACAACAAGTGTGGATTTGTCAGTTGGTGTGGATCAAGCAAACAAGTAACAAATAGGCATGCATAGGACAAATAAAGATAGACAGATTGAGAGAGTGAGAGAGTAAGAGAGTGTGAGAGAGAGAGAGAGAGAGGACAGACAGAAAGAGTGGGAGAGAAAGAACTGGGCATACGTACGATCTGTCAACGAGTATAGAGGCCTCCTGTTCTTTAAACCTGCAAAAGGGTTACAATAATAAACAACGATAATACAGATAACAATCATAAGAGATAGGTAGATAGTAGGCTAAGTAGTAGTAGTAGTAGTAGTAGTAGTAGTAGTAGATAGAGGTAAAACGAGTACGAGAGAAGAACACAAGTATCGATTATCAAGTATCGAGTTGCAACACACAACAATTAACATAAAAAAAATGTACACAAAATAAAAGGAGAAAACGAAATTCAAAGAATTTCTATTTCGCCTCTGTTTGTCTTTATGATTTCTTTTCTTTTCTTTTGTCTTGTCTTCTTTTACATTTTAATTGCGAGAGTTTCCGGCCAAAAATTTTGTTTGTTTTTAATTTATATGTTTCGCACAAATAATTGACGCTTATTTTATGGTTGAGCTAAATGCAAATGAAAAATCAACATAAATTGTGTAAATGAGTGTGTGTGTGTGTGTGTGTGTGTAGATGCGTGTGTGTGTGTGTAGATGCGTGTGTATGACGCCCTGTGGGTATGCAATGAAAAGCAAATGGGATTTGAGCTGCTTCATTGAGACATCACGTGCGACTGTTAAGTGCCCATATGAGTGTGAGTATGTGTGTGTGTGTGTGTGTGTGTCAGAGCTGGAATGGTTGGAATGTGCCTTGTTGCCTTGTTGCATAAGCAAGCGCTCGTTCACTGCTGACGCAGACAATGCGACGGCAATGAACCCTCGGCAATTGATAGATAAGCGAATCGCTGATTCTGTTGGCTCCGTCATATGACGTCATTGTGCTGCGCACGTCACAACAGCAACAACAGCAGCAACAATGGCCCCAAGGAGTAGGCGAAGTTGAAGTGTTGACATTTAAAAATATACCACAGACACTCACGCACACTCCACATGGCAACATTGTCTCTGACTTGCATTTTAAACTTTTCGCAAATGCCAACAGCAAGCACAACAGCACACACAAACACACAAACACACACACACACACACGGACACACAAACACCGCCCACTAGCCACTAGCCCGGCTTTCCAGCGTAGTGTGTTAATTTTGGCTTAAAAATTGTTGCCGATGCGCCTGCCACACAGAGCCCTGCAGCTAGTTTGCAAGTCGCAAACAGCAAGTTGCAATTTAAAACGTATAAATTTCAACGACATTTGCATGTGTTCTGTCTGTCTGCCTGTCTGTCTGTCTGCCTGTCCGTTTGTGTGGTTGTGTGTTCGCTTGTATATTGTGTTGCGGTGCATGCTGCATGTCCAACAATTGACCTGACAACACCTGCTCTGCTCGGTTGCCCTTTGCCCTTTGCTCCCTGCTTGCATCTGACAGCAAACAACCAACACAATAACGCCTGAAAGGCTTCGACCACTTCGAACACTCGGATTTGAATTCGACTTTTGCACTTTGGCATATCAATTAATGGATCCTGATTGTCAGCTGCTCAATGGCAATCGAGGGATTTGAGAGCAATGCTGCTGTAATGCAACTTCTCAACATGCCACACTTACAACTGACAACCGATTGTGGCGCCAGCTTATTGGACTTGGACGTTGGATAAAAGCTAAGCCAATTCAACATATAATTTTATGTCTGCAGTTTTGAGCTGATTATTGAGAAATTGTTAAAAGCGCTTTTGAGATTGGATTGAATGCGAACTCCACAATGGAACAGGAGACGAGTCGAGTAAGATTTGAAGCAGTTGTTAAGTCCGATTCCGGAAATAATTCCGATTAATGAAACTTGATTTCAAATTATATATTTCTAATTATTAACTAACGAATGACGCTCCGTCAATCATTTTGATATTTATTCCGACTGGTTGGATTGATCGGATATGGCAATCATTTTACATCAGATTTTGCTTAGATCGAGTAGAATTCAGCGCACAGCAGCTACTCGGGTCGCTCGCAGTCAAGTCGATCTCAGTTGGATCGCAAATCTTTTCAGTTTGAATAATGTGTGGTGCTTAAAGTGCCAGTGCTACTCATGTTGTATCCATTTGTTTATCTGGCGCCGTCAGTGTGATACTAAATTGAGTTGTTGTTTTGCTTTATTTCGTTTCGTTTCGTTTCGTTTTGTTTGGTTTGGTTTTGTGTATTATTTTGTCTCGTTTCAATTCATTTCGTTGGCCTTGACATTTGCCAGCCGCAGCCAGTCAGCTAATTATTTGTTATTAGTGTTGAAATCTTTATGAAATTTTCACTCAACTTGCTTGTTCTTGGTTGTCATGACAGCTAAGCTGGGTCCAGTCACTGCCAGCATTTAGAGGTGTGTGTGTGTGTGTGTGTGCGAGTGTGTGCAATTGACAGGCTCATCAACAACATTGTTTGAAAGTGGCAGACTGGCAGACTGGCAGACGAGGGAACTGCGATATGTCTTACCGAAAATATTCAAGTTGATTGAAAGCAAGCGCAGCAAACAAGTCCCGGAATACGTTAAGAAGACGGTCGACAGTCGACGGGTGCTTTGAGGGGGGGCTGCAGTTTAACTAGAAGCCTGCCGAAAACTTTAAAGCAGACCCAAAAACTTTTTGGCCTGGCCCAGTCAGGCCGAAATAGGCAGAGCAAAAACAAAAAAACAAAGCAAAAGATATAAATGCAAATTGCGTTGCTGTTGCTGTTGTTGCTTTTGCTGTGGGTGTTGCTGTTGATGTTGCTGTTGCTGTCGCTGCCAAATGGCCGAAAAGGGAGCCAAAAAAATGCCAAAAATACCGAAAATATTTATTTCAACTATGTATAATTAAATCGTTTTTATGTTTCTAGCAACAGCGCCTGGGGCCACTGCACTTGGGGGCATATCTAACTTTAGCCAGCAATTTGTGACACAAGGACACTTTTGCTTTGACTCAAAAACAACAACATATCGTTGATATATATAGACATATCTATATATATGTGTATGCATAGGCGCTACTAGATTATATAATATTAGTGGCACACATTTCACAGCTTAGCATTTGGGCTGCATAGCTGAAAGTCATAGGCTTGACTACTTTTGCTATTTGCCAGAACTTTTGCAGTTAAGTTGAGCAGAACATGGCTTTTTCGAAGGTTTTAGCTGCTGACCTTAGTTACCATAAATTCTTTGGACCTCACATAAAACATCCACCGCTTTTGTTCTTCCAATAATGCCTTTCATTTGATTAGCCTTTTCATCGCATTTTAGTTAACATTCGCTCGAAGGGAATTTCTACAATTTTGCTTTTGTAATTTGAGGAATATTCGGAAAAACTCTACTTTGAACTCAAAATCGACTATTTAATTTGTTTTAAGATTGAGTACATGAAATATTAACTAAATATTGCAATCAGTAAAAGTAATTTAAGTGGCCAAAAAAGTTAGAACATGTTTAACTATTTCTTTGGCTTCCTAGTCATTATCGTGATGCTTTTTGGCTATGTTTTAAAATAGTGACGAAAGCTGCGCTTCGAAAAGAAAATGAAATTGGAAAAGAACTATGAATTTTATCTGCCATTGCAGTGAATATCGATGCTGATCCGATGACAAGCGGCATTCATCTCATTTATGTCTGCAGCTATCGCTTCGCCTACAGGCAATTTGTCAAATTGAAAAAAGTGTATTGAAAATTCGGTGCCTAATTTCTAATTTCAAATTCTTTTTTCTTTCTTTCTTTTAGTTTTCTGTGCTACTCGAATAGTGAATAAATATGTATGTTTGTAGTGGATCCATGATGGGCAATCGGTTGTTGTTTTTATTTGTATTTGGTTGCTTTTTAAGTGTTTTTGTGGTCCAAATATTTTTGCAATTTTTCATCTGCGATTTGTGCGATGCTTATAGCATTTCAGCATTTTAGCATTTTGGCCTATGAGCGATGTGCGATGTGCGAGCGTCAGGCGAGAGACGACAGGCGACAGACGACGCGTCGAGAGCCAAAAACTCGTGTAAAAATAGCTGTAAAATGCTTCTCGGCTCAAGGTTGCATTCACCCAACCAATTCCATATGGTGCGAGTCTATCGAATCTGTTTTTACTTTTCACTACCTGATTTTCTCATTCATTTCATTTCATTTCATTTTGTTTTGCTTTGTTTTGTGTAATTATTTTGTTATTGTTATTTGGATGCATTGCAAAGTGGCGTCGATACACAAAAAAAATAAATAAAAAAAATATGTTCGCCTTCCAGTTGCATAATGTTTTATTATTTCTGTGCATGTGTACGATATTTTTGATGTATGATGTGTGATGTATGATGTATGATGTATGCATATGTATATGTATACATGTGGTTGGGCCAAAGGTGGAGTGTAGCGTAAGTTGACAACTTTGACTACCCAATTGAAGTCGGAAACAGAAAATGCTTTTTCTGCCTGACTTTGCACAATCACACAAAAAGTTGCAACTGCTGCCTATCACTACTCCATGCTCAACAGCAACAATGGCCAAAATCCGGAAAGTTAACGGTCCACAGAGCACAGAGCAGCAGCTGACGCCAAACCGCAGAGCTGGAGAGTTACACACAGTCCGTAGTCCATATAAATTGGGTGTATGGTTTATATAGAGACAAGTTGGGAGCGGAACTGCTGCTTGCTGCTGACCACGAATTGATGCCAAAAAGGGGCAGTGCTAGATTTGGCAAAATGCTTGCTATGAATTCGAGAAATGTCATCAGCTAGAGGCGTCTCTGGGCTGCCATCAAATGATGCCAACACTGCTCGAGCTGCTCGAACTGCTCGAAAGAGAGAAAGAGGCGTCGCTGCAATGCCATTGAAATATGGCAATGTGCCTGAAATACCGCAACTGATGGTACAACCACATGCACATATATTTTTATATGACTAGAGACACGTAGCTAAGGTGTGGCATTGCGACTAGTTGCAGCATTCTCAAAAAAGGAAACAGAAGCGCCAAGGAGGCAGGCAGCAAGGCAAGCAGGCAGTCGGTCAGACAACAGCAACAGATGCTGCAAATTAGTTACAGCATCGCATTCGGATACACATACGAGTTGGCAGTAAAAACGTTCAGATGCCAAAAATGGCTCGTAAATTAGTAATAGCTGGCAGGAAGAGGGTGCTTAACTAGAAATGTTTCGAGCAGGTCTGCAGAAGTAAAAGTAGTATATATTTGTGTGTATTTGCATGTACATATAAACTTGGTGTACAGTTGAGGAACATTAGCAGGAGTGGAAAAAGTAGTGAAAGTATTTGTAGAATTAATGGGAATTGTATGAGCATTGACAGTACTTGCATTATAAATATTAGATTTTTACAAAATATAGTAGCCATGTAGTAGTAGGTTGGTAGTAGTAATAGAAGTAGTAGAAGTAATAGAAGTAGTAGAAGTAATAGAAGTAGTAGTGGTAGAATTGGTTGTAATAATAGAAGTAGTAGTAGTAGAATTGGTAGTAATAGTAGTAGAATTGGTAGTTGTAATAGAAGTAGTAGTAGTAATAGAAGTAGTTTTAGTAAAATTAGTTGTAGTAGAAGAAGCATTAGTAGTAGTAGAAGTAGAATTAATAGTAGTAATAGAAGTAGTAGCAATAGAATTGGTAGTAGTAATAGAAGTAGTAGTAGTAATAAAAGTAGTCGTAGTGGAATAAGTAGTAGTAATAGAAGTAGTAGTAGTAATAGAAGTAGTAGTGGTAGAATTGTTAGTAGTAATAGAAGTAGTAGTAGTAGAATTGGTAGTAGTAGTAGTAGAATTGGTAATAGTAATAGAAGTAGTAGTAGTAATAGAAGTAGTAGTAGTAGAATTAGTAGTAGTAAAAGTAGAATTAGTAGCAGTAATAGAAGTAGTAGTAGAATTACTAGTAGTAATAGAAGTAGTAGTAGTAGAATTGGTAGTAGTAATAGAAGTAGTAGTAGTAAAATTAG